>JAWQFJ010012347.1:0-25000 GCA_034096865.1 Theodoxus fluviatilis
CGAAAAGTCGAAAGTGAGGGCACGTGGCCAAAACCATGGTATCTAGGCGCATGTGCGGGAAATGGTGAGAGTTGCCTCCCTTTCACTGGCCATGACGCAATGGAGGAAGCCATCTCATTGGCTTATGGGGTGGCCACGTGGGTGGGAAGATTTTGGCAAATCTTTTTTCGAGGTGAAAAGGTCATATACCTATGAGTTGTCTACTGGTCAGTATGGATAGAAAACATCACACGTTCCCACTATCTTCATTGATGTGGTTTTCATGCTATATCAATCCCACCTTGGATAATGGCTGCAACTGAACAGCAAGCTGCTACATTTCTGCAAATGCTCAGCAAATAAGCTCTGCCGATTGCTACTGTCATGTTGACTATAAACTATACATGTATACCACAAACAGTTGAGAAAGCAGTTAAAAAAGAGATGGATGGATGGATGGATGGATGGATGGATGGATGGATGGATGGATGGATGGATGGATGGATGGATGGATGGATGGATGGATGGATGGAGTATTACGGCCTATCAGCCTTGTAGGCTATATAAGGCCATTAAGCACGAAAATCACTAGAACAGTTTAGAGAAAACGCAAATCAAGTCACGGTGTCCCTACTTATTCACCTCTTACGAATTGCGTAGGGAGACACGGTGGGTCAACTCTTACCCCGAATCCACAGGTGGAAGTTAAAAAAGATAATAAAAGGATGAAAAGAAGAAAACTAGGAAAGAGGAAAAATGGAGCAAATGAAGCTCAATTATCAGGAGCAGTAGGAGCAGTAACTGGAGGAGCAGAAACTGGAGGAGCAGAAACTGGAGGAGCAGTAACTGGAGGAGCAGTAACTGGAGGAGCAGTAACTGGAGGAGAAACTGGAGGAGCAGAAACTGGAGGAGCAGTAACTGGAGCAGTAACTGGAGGAGCAGAAACTGGAGGAGCAGTAACTGGAGGAGCAGTAACTGGAGGAGCAGTAACTGGAGGAGCAGTAACTGGAGGAGGAGAAACTGGAGGAGCAGAAACTGGAGGAGCAGTAACTGGAGCAGTAACTGGAGGAGCAGAAACTGGAGGAGCAGTAACTGGAGGAGAAACTGGAGGAGCAGAAACTGGAGGAGCAGTAACTGGAGCAGTAACTGGAGGAGCAGAAACTGGAGGAGGAGAAACTGGAGGAGCAGAAACTGGAGGAGCAGTAACTGGAGGAGCAGAAACTGGAGGAGGAGGAGGAACTCTGGGAGAAATGGCTCTCTAGGGGATGGGGAGGAAAGGAAGTTACCTGGTTTTTGTTTTGGTCATACCGCGGGCATGGCGGCCCACCCAAATGAAGATTTTCTTGCCGGCGTCCAGCAGGAAGACATAGTTAGGGTCCAGGGACTTGGCATGCAGTGGCACCTGGAGCAGACATGAGCATACACTGTGTGTGTGTGTGTGTATGTGTGTGTATGTATGTGTGTGTATCTGTATGTGTGTGTGTCTGTGTGTGTGTGTCTGTATGTGTGTGTGTCTGTATGTGTGTGTGTCTGTATGTGTGTGTGTCTGTATGTGTGTGTGTCTGTGTCTGTATGTGTGTGTGTGTCTGTATGTGTGTGTGTCTGTATGTGTGTGTGTCTGTATGTGTGTGTGTCTGTGTGTGTGTGTCTGTATGTGTGTGTGTCTGTATGTGTGTGTGTCTGTGTGTGTGTGTGTGTCTGTATGTGTGTGTGTCTGTGTGTGTGTGTCTGTATGTGTGCGTGTCTGTATGTGTGTGTGTCTGTATGTGTGTGTGTGTCTGTGTGTGTGTGTGTCTGTATGTGTGTGTGTCTGTATGTGTGTGTGTCTGTATGTGTGTGTGTCTGTATGTGTGTGTGTCTGTATGTGTGTGTGTCTGTGTGTGTGTGTGTCTGTATGTGTGTGTGTCTGTATGTGTGTGTGTCTGTATGTGTGTGTGTCTGTTTGTATGTGTGTCTGTATGTGTGTGTGTCTGTATGTGTGTGTGTCTGTATGTGTGTGTGTCTGTATGTGTGTGTGTGTCTGTATGTGTGTGTGTCTGTATGTGTGTGTGTCTGTATGTGTGTGTGTGTGTGTGTGTCTGTATGTGTGTGTGTCTGTATGTGTGTGTGTCTGTATGTGTGTGTGTCTGTATGTGTGTGAGTGTGTCTGTATGTGTGTCGCGAGACGCGACTTGGGTGTGATGTGATTGCCGTTAAATGTCAGTGCGTGAAGTTGTCTTGTATTACGCGCTCAAACCGTTTTGACGCATTGCGACAGATCGTTTGTGTGGCAGGGGGTACGACGTCATCTCGAGGGGTTATTTGGAGGGTCACTAGGGGTGCGTTGGTATGCTACAGGGTCCACACGTTATCTGACACGGGTCTGAAGCCTGCGAAAGTTGGTTGAACTCTGATTGGGGGAGAATCAAAGGGCGCGAAAATACTTAGCCCTGATTGGAGATCAATCACGTGATAGAGTCGACGTCGGAGTCTGATAGCGTTTGTCTGATCAGTCGGAGCCATCGGTCGGATGGGGACGGTAGCGGGGCGAAAGCTCCGCTGACCGTGGGCCACATGGGTGGCGGGCAAAAGCGGTTGGCTTTGCTGGGAAATCTCTCTAGCTGGTGACTTACGCTAAGTCGGCTACGAGAGTGTGGAGGGAGAACCTTTGGTTGAATGGGGCGAAGTTTCGCTTTGGAAGCACCACGGCCTGACACGTGTTTTTGAGGTAATGTGCAATTTGTGATAATTCTTTTGTCATGGGGAAACTGACCGTTGGTTAAGGCGGGAAGTGGGTCATTCATTTGTGCATGAGTGAACTATGCTTTGAGAATGAAGTAAATCTTTGGGGAAAGGTGGGGGAAAATGCCTATCTCCATTCAGTCGTGATTTGTGATTCATTTCGTGAATCGGGCATGTTAAATTCGACCTACTCGCTGGGTGCGAGCAAGTTCGTTTTCAACTAAGCGTTTGGGCAAGAGTGCGTCGCTTAATGTAAAATCACGCCTATGTAAATTCCTAGGGGAGAAAGGGTAGTTTCTCATTGGGGTCACTCGGTTGTGTGTTTCAGGCCATCGTATCTTCATCATCATCGCAACCATCGAACTGGTTACTTATGAACTTCGCTCGTTCTACGTGCACTCCACGAGTACTCTGTCGTTTCTGCTGGCGCGGGCCTGCATCGAGATGGGCGAACGACGCTTCGAAGCACACGGCGTGCTTTTTCCTCTACGGCTATGGGGACGGTTAAGCAAGTACTCTTTACAGTAGTAACTCCGGGAGTTACAGTTTTCGTTACGACTAGCATGTGTGCTAATTTTGGGGTCTAACGAAATACACCGACGGACTGGTGTGTGCAAGTCCACAGGGGTTGTGGCCTAATCGTCAAAGAGATAGGACTGATTAGAGGCAGGGCGGTCGGGAGACGCTAGCGTGTGCACTCGCGTGAGGTGGTGCAACGCGCAGCCGCTTGGTTGTAGGAGAGACATACAACGTGATGTAGTGCGATTGGTGGACTGATCTTCTAGTAGGATGAAATTACTCGCACTAGCATAGATGACCGGGGGGATTCCTGCTGCAGTTCGGACGGACTTTCCGAACTTTACTGACTTGGGGAGCAAGCACGGAGCTTGCTAGTCAGTGATACTTCTGGACAGGAGCGAGGCAAGGGAGGGCCTACCTGTCGCCGCGACACCGGGATGCTGGGAGGCGTCTGTCTACATTGTACTACCGAGGACTTCCTAAGAGGAACTTTTCTTCTAGACTTGTCTAAGCACGGGCTTGGGACAGTCGAACTTTCGACGGACTGAAAGAAGGGGAAGGGGTAGTAGTCGTGTGCAATTCTCTGTGAAGTTTGGTTTAGTTTAGGGTCAGTGTGGTTCTGACTTGTGTTGGGTTGGGTAATGCTATGTCAGGTTTGGAGTTTTTCTGGACTGCGGACGGTCCGGGCTGCAGAAAAGGGTAAGCTGGAACCTTTTCACCTTTCTTCGTGTTTACGGCATCTGATTTGTAGCTCACGGGAGCTTGTGTCGTACTGGTTTTGTGGAACGAGAAAGGGACACGCGAGAGTGTCTGCGCGTGTGTCTGATATGCCTCTGTGTGTCTTCCATTGATACGAGTGGTGGGCGGAAATGCGTCATCAAGGGGAAGAGGGGGTGGAGCTAACGGGGGTCTGAGCTCATTGTTATGCAGACAGTGAATGGAGTATTGTTGTGGGGGTTTCGTTCAGAGTAACTTAACTGTTGGGGACTGTATGTAAGGACAGGGAAAAATCTTTCTGTGGGGATTTGTTCCAATGTTCTAGGATTTCAAGGGGAGTTTGGGATTTTTCTATTTAACGCGGGTTGTTAAATGTGTTGTGGTGGAATTGGAGACTGTTTGAGAGTCGAGGGTTGTTTACGTTTCTGAGTCACTGTGGGAGTAAAAGACTTTGATCTCCTGTGGGGAGATTTCTCTCGTTAGTGCCATGAGCATTTGAACGAGTGGTCGAAGGAGGCATTTGTTTACTACCAGAACCGCATTTTAAATAAATTCCGGTTTCTGGTATTTAGGTGATGGATAGAGGGAAGTGGTTTTTTCTGTACCACATGGTAACGTGGTGTGTTTACCAGTGCGTATTTGATTCCAGGTTTGGTGTGTATGGAATCACTTGGTTCTAGAGTGAGCTGGTTTGTGAATTTTGTTGTCATTTTGGTTGTTGATTAAAGTTTGATTTGTTTATTTGTCCCCGATTCAGTGGTCTTTATTCAATTGTTGTTTGACATGTTTGACGTTTGTGGTGTCCCCCCAAGGAGTGGTGGTTGAGTTTAGTTTGTAAACTCTGTTAGGCTAATTGTCCCTCCCCTCTAGGACGACTACGTCGTTCCTCGAGGGTGAGTTTCTAGGATTAGCTAACTATACGCGACAATGTGTGTGTGTCTGTATGTGTGTGTGTCTGTATGTGTGTGTGTCTGCATGTGTGTGTGTCTGCATGTGTGTGTGTCTGTATATAAGTGTGTCTGTATGTGTGTGTCTGTATGTGTGTGTGTCTGTATGTGTGTGTGTCTGTATGTGTGTGTGTCTGTATGTGTGTGTGTCTGTATGTGTGTGTGTCTGTATGTGTATGTGTCTGTATGTGTGTGTGGATCTGTATGTGTATGTGTCTGTATGTGTGTGTGGATCTGTATGTGTGTGTGTCTGTATGTGTGTGTGTCTGTATGTATGTGTGTGTCTGTATGTATGTGTGTCTGTGTGTATGTGTGTCTGTGTATACATACACTGTGTGTGTGTCTGTATGTGTGTGTGTCTGTATGTGTGTGTGTGTCAATCTGTATGTGTGTGTGTCTGTGTATACATACATATTGTGTGTGTCTGTATGTGTGTGTGTCTGTGTATACATACACTGTGTGTGTGTCTGTATGTGTGTGTGTCTGTGTATACATACACTGTGTGTGTGTGTGTCTGTATGTGTGTGTGTCTGTATGTGCGTGTGTCAGTCTGTATGTGTGTGTGTCAGTCTGTATGTGTGTGTGTCTGTGTATACATACATTTTGTGTGTGTCTGTATGTGTGTGTGTCTGTATGTGTGTGTGTCTGTGTATACATACACTGTGTGTGTGTGTCTGTATGTGTGTGTGTCTGTATGTGTGTGTCTGTATGTGTGTGTGTCAGTCTGTATGTGTGTGTGTGTGTCAGTCTGTATGTGTGTGTGTGTGTCAGTCTGTATGTGTGTGTGTCTGTGTATACATACATATTGTGTGTGTGCCTGTATGTGTGTGTGTCAGCCTGTATGTGTGTGTGTCAGCCTGTATGTGTGTGTGTCTGTATGTGTGTGTGTGTCTGTATGTGTGTGTGTCAGTCTGTATGTGTGTGTGTCTGTGTATGCATACATATTGCGTGTGTATCTCTATGTGTGTATGTCTGTGTATACATACACTGTGTGTGTGTGTCTGTATGTGTGTGTGTCTGTGTATACATACACTGTGTGTGTGTCTGTATGTGTGTGTGTCTGTGTATACATACACTGTGTGTGTGTGTGTGTCTGTATGTGTGTGTGTCTGTATGTGTGTGTGTCAGTCTGTATGTGTGTGTGTCAGTCTGTATGTGTGTGTGTCTGTATGTGTGCGTGTCAGTCTGTATGTGTGTGTGTCAGCCTGTATGTGTGTGTGTCTGTGTGTGTGTCTGTATGTGTGTGCGTCTGTATGTGTGTGTGTCTGTATGTGTGTGTGGATCTGTATGTGTGTGTGTCTGTATGTGTGTGTGTCTGTATGTATGTGTGTCTGTGTGTGTCTGTGTATACATACACTGTGTGCATGTCTGTATGTGTGTGTGTCTGTATGTGTGTGTGTCAATCTGTATGTGTGTGTGTCTGTGTATACATACATATTGTGTGTGTGTCTGTATGTGTGTGTGTCTGTGTATACATACACTGTGTGTGTGTCTGTATGTGTATACATACACTGTGTGTGTGTGTGTCTGTATGTGTGTGTGTCTGTATGTGTGTGTCAGTCTGTATGTGTGTGTGTCAGTCTGTATGTGTGTGTGTCTGTGTATACATACATTTTGTGTGTGTGTCTGTATGTGTGTGTGTGTCTGTATGTGTGTGTGTCTGTGTATACATACACTGTGTGTGTGTGTGTCTGTATGTGTGTGTGTCTGTATGTGTGTGTGTCTGTATGTGTGTGTGTCAGTCTGTATGTGTGTGTGTGTCAGTCTGTATGTGTGTGTGTCTGTGTATACATACATATTGTGTGTGTGTCTGTATGTGTGTGTGTCAGTCTGTATGTGTGTGTGTCAGCCTGTATGTGTGTGTGTCAGCCTGTATGTGTGTGTGTCTGTATGTGTGTGTGTCTGTATTTGTGTGTGTCTGTGTATGCATACATATTGTGTGTGTATCTCTATGTGTGTGTGTCTGTGTATACATACACTGTGTGTGTGTGTCTGTATGTGTGTGTGTCTGTGTATACATACACTGTGTGTGTGTGTCTGTATGTGTGTGTGTCTGTGTATACATACACTGTGTGTGTGTGTGTCTGTATGTGTGTGTGTCTGTGTATACATACACTGTGTGTGTGTGTGTGTCTGTATGTGTGTGTGTCTGTATGTGTGTGTGTCAGTCTGTATGTGTGTGTGTTTTTGTGTGTATACATACATATTGTGTGTGTGTCTGTATGTGTGTGTGTCAGTCTGTATGTGTGTGTGTCAGCCTGTATGTGTGTGTGTCTGTGTGTGTGTCTGTATGTGTGTGTGTCTGTATGTGTGTGTGTGTGTATGTGTGTGTGGATCTGTATGTGTGTGTGTCTGTATGTGTGTGTGTCTGTATGTATGTGTGTCTGTGTGTGTGTGTGTCTGTGTATACATACACTGTGTGTGTGTCTGTATGTGTGTGTGTCTGTATGTGTGTGTGTCAATCTGTATGTGTGTGTGTCTGTGTATACATACATATTGTGTGTGTGTCTGTATGTGTGTGTGTCTGTGTATACATACACTGTGTGTGTGTCTGTATGTGTGTGTGTCTGTGTATACATACACTGTGTGTGTGTGTCTGTATGTGTGTGTGTCTGTATGTGTGTGTGTGTCAGTCTGTATGTGTGTGTGTCAGTCTGTATGTGTGTGTGTCTGTGTATACATACATTTTGTGTGTGTGTCTGTATGTGTGTGTGTGTCTGTATGTGTGTATGTCTGTGTATACATACACTGTGTGTGTGTGTCTGTATGTGTGTGTGTCTGTATGTGTGTGTGTCTGTATGTGTGTGTGTGTCAGTCTGTATGTGTGTGTGTCTGTGTATACATACATATTGTGTGTGTGTCTGTATGTGTGTGTGTCAGTCTGTATGTGTGTGTGTCAGCCTGTATGTGTGTGTGTCAGCCTGTATGTGTGTGTGTCTGTATGTGTGTGTGTGTCTGTATGTGTGTGTGTCAGTCTGTATGTGTGTGTGTCTGTGTATGCATATATATTGTGTGTGTGTCTGTATGTGTGTGTGTCTGTGTATACATACACTGTGTGTGTGTGTGTCTGTATGTGTGTGTGTGTGTGTGTATATGTGTGTGTGTCTGTATGTTTCTATATGTGTGTATGTGTATATGTGTGTGTGTGTATATGTGTGTGTGTCTGTATGTTTCTATATGTGTGTATGTGTATATGTGTGTGTGTCTGTATGTTTCTATATGTGTGTATGTGTATATGTGTGTGTGTCTGTATGTTTCTATATGTGTGTCTGTGTATATGTGTGTGTGTCTGTATGTGTGTGTGTCTGTCTGTATGTGTGTGTGTCTGTGTATATGTGTGTGTGTCTGTATATTTCTATATTGTGTGTGTGTCTGTATGTGTGTGTGTCTGTGTATACATATACTGTGTGCGTGTGTCTGTATGTGTGTGTGTGTCGGTGTGTGTGTGTCTGTGTGTGTGTCTGTATGTGTGTGTGTCAATCTGTATGTGTGTGTGTCTGTGTATACATACATATTGTATGTGTGTCTGTATGTGTGTGTGTCTGTGTATACATACAATGTGTGTGTGTGTCTGTATGTGTGTGTGTCTGTGTATACATACATATTGTGTGTGTGTGTCTGTATGTGTGTGTGTCTGTGTATACATACACTGTGTGTGTGTGTGTCTGTATGTGTGTGTTTCTTTATATACATACATATTGTGTGTGTGTCTGTATGTGTGTGTGTCTGTGTATACATACATATTGTGTGTGTGTCTGTATGTGTGTGTGTCTGTGTATACATACACTGTGTGTGTGTGTGTGTCTGTATGTGTGTGTTTCTTTATATACATACATATTGTGTGTGTGTCTGTATATGTGTGTGTCTGTGTATACATACATATTGTGTGTGTGTCTGTATATGTGGATGTCTGTGTTTACATACATATTGTGTGTGTGTGTCTGTATGTGTGTATGTGTACATTGTGTGTGTGCATGGCTGTATGTGTGTGTGTATACATATATACTGTGTGTGTCTGTATGCGTGTGTACATATATATTGTGTGTGTGGGTCTGTATGTGTGTATACATATATATTTTGTGTGCATGTCTGTATGTGTGTGTGTGTCTGTGTGACTGTATGTGTGCATGTGTGTGTGTCTGTGTGTGCATGTGTCTGTGCATGTGTGTCTGTGTGCATGTATATATATATATATATTGTGTGTGTGTGTGTTTGTTTGTGTGTGTGTGTGTGTGTGTGTGTGTGTGTATAAAAGTGTGTGTGTGTCTGTGTGTGTCTGTGTGCATGTATGTGCATGTGTATGTATGTGCATGTGTGTGTATGTGTATGCGTGTGTGTCTGTGTATGTGTGTGCGTGTGTGTCTGTGTGTGTCTGTCTGTGTGTGTAAGTGTGTTGTGTATGTATGTGTGTGTTAGTGTATGTTAGTGTTTGTGTGTGTGTATGTGTGTGTGTGTGAATGTGTGTGTGTGTGTGTGTTAGTGTGTGTGTGTGGTATGCATGCAGGCATGCCATAGATCTAGATACAGCCAAATTGCCCAATTGTACATGCTTGAAAATTTTTTAACTTCAGAAACAATTGTCTAGATATTGTGAAAAAGACAAGTCGTGACAATAATTCTGACTAATTGTATTCTTTCTTTAAAAAAAAATCTTTTGGCCCTGAAAAGGGCCTTTTGATTTTCTTGTATCGAGCGTTGGCCATCAGGCGTGAGCTCCTGGAGTCGTCGTGCCTGGTGGGACTGGCTGCTGCAGCAGGTCTGTGACCAGCAGCTGCTGAGCAGCCACAGCCGCCGCCGCCTGCGCCACAACGACCATTTGGAGCCGCTACCCACAGCCGCTGGTCACAGACCAAATCAAAAGGCCCTTTTCAGGACCAAAAGATTTTTTTAAAAGTCGGAATTAATGTTATGACTTGTGGTTTTCACTTTTGTCAGTCCGACCCCAGTAACAACCCTTTTTTTATCTAGATATTGTGGGTCATCATTTGAGAAAATATTCACATGTTCAAAAGCACCTCATAAGAATCCTTGCTATATTTCAAATAGATCAACAACACCAAGTATTGTGACAGTAGCACATTAACAACCTAAGCCTGCATGATCATGAGCAGCACGGAAGTGGCAATCAGCACGGAAGTGGCAATCAGCACGGAAGTGGCAATCAGCCCTACCCTCTCCAGGTGGACGGAGTGGGTTCCCGAGGCGCGATACAGGCTGGGTTCATCTGGCTGCAAGAAAGACAAAGGTGCCCATTTCATTTCAGAATTGACATCCAGCAGACACACTTCTAGAATGATGCTTGGGAGCATTAGGAATCGTTCCTAGGCTAAGCTGCCACTCATGTGCTGTACTGCACCTGTGGCAATGATGGAAGAGAATCTCCTTTGACTCTTAAGTCCCGGTAGCCCCTTACTCCACTACTGTCTGGTATTCCTTTTCCACCTTTCTCCACCACTGTCTGGTATTCCTGTTCCACCTTCTCCACCCTTGTCTGGTATTCCTGTTCCACCTTTCTCCACCACTGTCTGGTATTCCTGTTCCACCTTTCTCCACCACTGTCTGGTATTCCTGTTCCACCTTTCTCCACCCTTGTCTGGTATTTCTGTTCCACCTTCTCCACCACTGTCTTGTATTCCTGTTCCACCCTTCTCCACCCTTGTCTGGTATTCCTGTTCCACCCTTGTTACGGTTCAGCTAATATTTTATATTGTTTAAGGCATTCGCCATAACGATGTTTTGGCGGGAACAAGCCAAGGTTCGCTGTTTCCAAAATTATGGATTATGCAATCATGAAGTTGATTGGTTAAGGATGGTGGCTGTGGCGAGACAACGGTTTTCCCATCCTCTTTATTATTATTATTATTATCATGCGTCTGCTGAGCCGTAGCACTTAGTGACTTTTCCCTGCCCTGAGCCGGTGTTAAGTAAGAAGTGACCCCCTGTGTAGGGAAAGTGACTTGCAAATGCTCTGAGTTGTGTTCTCCACTGGGGATATCACGTCGACCAATCTAATGACTTTGTCCTAGCCGAACTGATCAATCAAAGCGGAGTTATACGAGCTGTGACAGGATTGGACCGAGTGGACTGTATGACGTAGGAGAGTGCATATAAGCCAGTGTTGTCGAATGCTCGTGGCGTCCTGACATTTATTTTCATACGAGCAGAATCCACGGAGATGCGGGCGCCCTGCTCACGTTAGGTTTTTTCCATGGCTGTGGCCATGTTCATGGGAAGAGGAGAGTGAGATGGAAATGAGAAAAAGCCCCAGCCCGCCACTGAACTGACGGAAGAAAGCCCACGTGCCAGTGGCCCCAATGAAGGTGGTGGACAGCCTGCCTGCCTGCCTTCCTGCCTGCCTGACGTCCAGATGGCCCATCCCGCAGGAAACCGACTCCACTACAGATGACCTCGGTGAAAGAAGAACAAGTCCCCTCCATCTCTGCCAACCAGAGTCAGCACACCAGAGAGAAAGATGAACCGCCATGTTTTCATCAAAGTGGTGAATTCCCCCGAGTCACCGGCTGAAATGTCGCGTGTGCTCTACCCCCTTCCCCCTGTCTTACCCCAGTGTAGCACGCGTTAGGCGTGGGGGTTAATCCCGTGCGAGAACTGCGAGAGGTCAGATAAGTACTTTTGTTTTTTACTCGGCTCAATGGCAGACGTTATTTCCCTGTCAGTTTCTTTTCCTTGCCAGAATTGTCATGAATAATTAATTGCTGTTTGCCTAACTTTGCATTTGATATGATTTGTGGTGCTTGTCGCCGACTCCCCTTTCCAGGGTGATTGCTAGTGATTGATTAAACAACCATTTAAATATTGCTACTGTGTTGCCATTTCCTTAATTCCAGACATCTTACATCCATAGTTTGGTTAAGGGAATGAAGGTGCGTGAATTGTTTTTCAAAGATTTTACCCCTAGACAGAGTAACAAGCCAGAATTTATTCAGTTGAAATGAATTAAATTTAAGTAGAGAACGAGCACGTCACATTTGGGGTCTATCGTCTCGGGATTTTGTGAATGAAATGCAATAGTTAAAAATTCTGAATTCCTGTCTAACAGTCAGGTTTGGAGTGCCTGTGCCTTGAGCGAGTGTTGTGACATGACCTGCCATTGTTTGATTCACCTTTTTGCTCTCATGCTTTGCTGCACTGTGTGACCCTGTTTTGGCTTGCTGGAGAGCGTGCAGTTAGTGCTGTTTGGATTTTTGCTGATTCATTAGTGTTTGTGAAGCTAGTGAATCTTTACAATGGATGAAGAATTCCCGACCATTGATCTGATCTATTCAGTAGATAAGGCAGGATTAGAGTTCTTTATCGAGAAGTTTGGTTTGAGTGCAGGAGAAGGTGCTACTGAACAGGATTTGCGAGATATGCTATGCGAGTTCAAATTTGCAAAGAAGAAATTGGAGATTGAACAGATAGAGGCAGACAGAGAGAGGATAAAGGCAGATAAAGACAGAAAGTTGGAGCAGAAGGAGAGAGAGACAGCTGAGAGAAAGAAGAAATTGGAGATAGAAGAAGCAGAGAGAGAGAGAAAGCCAGGGAGGCTGCAGAGAAGTATGAGAGAGAGAGACAGGAGGGGGAGAGAGCTAGGAAGGTTGCAGAGAGAGCCAGGGAAGCGACCGAGAAGTTAGAGAGATTTTGGGCTGAGCAAAGAGAGAGAGAGAAGAGCTGAAGAGGAAGAGAGAGAGAGAAGAGACAGGGAGGAGAAGGAGTCATTGGCGAAATGGATAGAAATACGGAGAGAAGAGATGTTGAGGGAAGCTGTGGAGAGAGAGAGACGGGAAATAAGGGAGAAATGGGAAGCAGAGCGGAAAGAGAGAGAGGGGAGGGAGGAGTTCGAGAGAGAGAAAGAGAATATCACATGCCACAGGTGTTTTGAGATAGGACACAGGAGACGTGATTGTCGAGTCCGAGGGAGTGGATGGAAGGAAGAGCGAGGTGTGAGCCAACCGCTTAGGAAGGTTATGTGCTTTAGATGTGAGAAAATAGGGCATATAGCTCGAGACTGTAGAGTGAGGTTGACTCACGAGAGTAAGGCGCGTGTGGCCTTAGTGAGAAATCGTGGCATGGTGCCAAAGGAGAGTGGACGGGTGTGTGAGAAGGGGAATGACAGAGTTCACCCTTATAAGCCTGTAGTGTTCGGGATCCTGTATGGAAGGGATGAAAATTGAGAGTAGGGATGACGAGATTGATGAAGTGGTGATGCGTTCCACCCGGAAGAAGAGGGAGAGGTTGACGAGTGAGTCTGAGAGGGAGGTGGTGATGCGTTCCACCCGGCGGGAGAGGAAGTGTTTGAAAGTGGTGCCTGAGTCAAAGACAGAATCAGAAACAGTTGTGTTCCACTGGTGTCAGAGGCAGTTGTGTTCCACTGGTGGCAGAGACAGTTGTGTTCCACTGGTGTCAGAAACGGCTGTGTCAGAGAGGTGTGAAGTGTGCCCACTGAGAGAAGTGGAGGTCGAGAGTGGAGATGTGGCGAGTGAGACGCCTGATGTGTGCTTGCCAGCTTATGCTGATGGTGGTGAGAGTAGAGACGTGGCGGGTGAGACGCCTGATGTGTGTTTGCCAGCTTATGCTGATGGTGGTGTGAGTAGAGACGTGGCGGGTGAGACGTCTGATCTGTGTTTGCCAGCTTATGCTGATGGTGGTGTGAGTAGAGACGTGGCGGGTGAGACGCCTGATGTGTGTTTGCCAGCTTATGCTGATGGTGGTGTGAGTAGAGACGTGGCGGGTGAGACGTCTGATCTGTGTTTGCCAGCTTATGCTGATGGTGGTGTGAGTAGAGACGTGGCGGGTGAGACGCCTGATGTGTGCTTGCCAGCTTATGCTGATGGTGATGTGAGTGAGGACGTGACTTGTGAAGAGCAAGCAGACGTAGTCTTGTCAGAGGACAGTGAGATGGTTGCTTGTCGCTCGTTGGAGAGAGTGGGGATTGACAGAGACATAGTCCAGGATGAAGACAGAGTCAGAGTCGAAGACAGAGTCAGAGTCGAAGACAGAGTCAGAGTCGAAGACAGGGTCAGGGACAGAGACATAGTCAGGGACAGAGACATAGTCATGGATAAAGACAGAGTCAGAGTCGAAGACAGAGTCAGAGTCGAAGACAGGGTCAGGGACAGAGACATAGTCAGGGACAGAGACATAGTCAGGGATGGAGACAGAGGAGAAGTGTCAGTGGTGAAGGTGGAGGGAGAGGACAAGTGTGTGAGAGAGGAAGAGATGGAAGTCGGGCATGAGTCTTATGGGAAGACTGGTGTGGAGTTGAATGACGTGGGAGAGGAAGGATTTGAGATGAGAGAAATTGCGTGTGCTGCTGTGAGTCTCGGAGAGGCGAGACACAGAGAGAGAAAATGGTTCGACTGGAGAAAGAGGAAGAAAGGCTAAATTTAGAGAGAGGAATGAATGGGTGTGGGAATGAGAAAGAGTTGATGTGTTTGTCTAGTCAGGCTGTTTATTGGAGTGTGCTGTGCAGAGAATTTGCTGCGTGGAGAGTGAGCAGTGTGGACCTGTAGGAAGAGAGAGGGATTGTGTAGCCAGTGTGAGAGTTTTGTGGGCCAGTGTGATGGTCAGGTGGGTGGCTAGTGCCTGATTTTGAGGGGAATGACTTGAAGAAAGGGAACTTCTGTCATGTTTTGCCTGATTGGTTAGTGTAGTCTGCTGGATAGCGACTTACTGAAGTTCTGATGATTGCAGTCTGCTAGAGAAGCGACTCAATGGTGTTATGTGTGGAGAGTGTAGTTGCAGTGTAACACTATATTTGTTTACAGTCTCATGGCTGAGACCAGTGTGAGGGAGGTGATAGAAGGAAGTTGTTGTCTCTTCTTGTGTTGGCGGTGAAGTTTTGTGTTCTTGCCATTTTTGGGTAGAGACACATTAGTGTTCCTGGTTGGTGTTAGTTGTAGTGGATTGAAGTTCGAGGTTTGAGTTTCAGTCCTGTTGTGTGATGGTTTTTCAATTTGGGGTATAGACTACATAACCTGGGGCCCCCTGTTGTTTGAGAGAGGTTGTGTTGTATTTATTGAATATAGGATTGTTTGTGAAAAATTTCATACCATAAAATTTTTCTCATTGAGGAAGGGAGGTGTGGCGAGACAACGGTTTTCCCATCCTCTTTATTATTATTATTATTATCATGCGTCTGCTGAGCCGTAGTGACTTTTCCCTGCCCTGAGCCGGTGTTAAGTAAGAAGTGACCCCCTGTGTAGGGAAAGTGACTTGCAAATGCTCTGAGTTGTGTTCTCCACTGGGGATATCACGTCGACCAATCTAATGACTTTGTCCTAGCCGAACTGATCAATCAAAGCGGAGTTATACGAGCTGTGAAAGGATTGGACCGAGTGGACTGTATGACGTAGGAGAGTGCATATAAGCCAGTGTTGTCGAATGCTCGTGGCGTCCTGACATTTATTTTCATACGAGCAGAATCCATGGAGATGCGGGCGCCCTGCTCACGTTAGGTTTTTTCCATGGCTGTGGCCATGTTCATGGGAAGAGGAGAGTGAGATGGAAATGAGAAAAAGCCCCAGCCCGCCACTGAACTGACGGAAGAAAGCCCACGTGCCAGTGGCCCCAATGAAGGTGGTGGACAGCCTGCCTGCCTGCCTTCCTGCCTGCCTGACGTCCAGACGGCCCATCCCGCAGGAAACCGACTCCACTACAGATGACCTCGGTGAAAGAAGAACAAGTCCCCTCCATCTCTGCCAACCAGAGTCAGCACACCAGAGAGAAAGATGAACCGCCATGTTTTCATCAAAGTGGTGAATTCCCCCGAGTCACTGGCTGAAATGTCGCGTGTGCTCTACCCCCTTCCCCCTGTCTTACCCCAGTGTAGCACGCGTTAGGCGTGGGGGTTAATCCCGTGCGAGAACTGCGCAGCGTTTCGTCGAGAGGTCAGATAAGTACTTTTGTTTTTTACTCGGCTCAATGGCAGACGTTATTTCCCTGTCAGTTTCTTTTCCTTGCCAGAATTGTCATGAATAATTAATTGCTGTTTGCCTAACTTTGCATTTGATATGATTTGTGGCGCTTGTCGCCGACTCCCCTTTCCAGGGTGATTGCTAGTGATTGATTAAACAACCATTTAAATATTGCTACTGTGTTGCCATTTCCTTAATTCCAGACATCTTACATCCATAGTTTGGTTAAGGGAATGAAGGTGCGTGAATTGTTTTTCAAAGATTTTACCCCTAGACAGAGTAACAAGCCAGAATTTATTCAGTTGAAATGATTTAAATTTAAGTAGAGAACGAGCACGTCACAGTGGCACATGCGCTGGGTGTAACTCTTCAGTCGAAAAACGCTGGAAAACCTAATCAGTTGGCTCTAAGAATGTCATCCTGTGCAGACATATTTCGAGCAGCTCCGTGTTAAGGTAGAACACGTTAAAATTCTAATCCTCCCCCGGCCATCTGAAAGGTTGTAACAAGAAGAACAGAGTCCTCCCTGAATGAAGAACAAGTTTCGCTTGACTATGAAGCCTAGTTCGTCGCCTGGAAAGTTCATTGTTGGTGCACTTGAAAATTTTGTGTTTGTTCGGGCAAATGTGTGAGCCCGCCGTGCATATGGCCTTTTATCCTCTCCTTTCAAGGTAGAACCTTGAGAGAGAGCGTGCTTGTGAATGCCCATTCCTGAGTGGATATCGTTTTGGGGCAGAAGTTTTCATTGGTGGAGATTCGAGAACCGTCTTTGCCCATCAGCTTGAAGGCTATAATACATAAGTTAACTCTTAAGTCCCTGTAATGTAGACGGACAGTAAAATTGCCTGTCTTGCAAAGAAACCACAAAAAGTAGCCTAAGATGGGTTGAAAAGAATACCAGAAAAGGGTGGAGAAAGGTGAAACAGGAATACCAGACAAGGGTGGAGTAGGGTGGAGCAGGAATATCAGACAGTGGTGGAGAAAGGTGGAACAGGAATACAAGACAAGGGTGGAGAAAGGTGGAACAGGAATACCAGACAAGGGTGGAGAAAGGTGGAACAGGAATACCAGACAAGGGTGGAGAAAGATGGAACAGGAATACCAGACAAGGGTGGAGAAGGGTGGAACAGGAATACCAGACAAGGGTGGAGAAGGGTGGAACAGGAATACCAGACAGTGGTGGAGAAAGGTGGAACAGGAATATCAGACAGTGGTGGAGAAGGTGGAACAGAAATACCAGACAAGGGTGGAGAAGGGTGGAACAGGAATACCAGACAGTGGTGGAGAAAGGTGGAACAGGAATTGTCGCTGGAAGCGACGAAAGGGTGAGATAGAAATTCGTAAATGTGCACAACCGCTAAAAGATAACCTTCTTGGCTTGGGGGGTTAACGGGAGGTCTGGGTGTCCTCTGGAATGCGGGCTAGCGGCGGGCTAGTGACGTCATGTGTCAATCAACTAGTTTGAAATTTAAGTACGTGATTGGTCAGAGTCAATCTCGTGGCATCTTGTCTTCTAAGAATTTCTGCACTGGGGAAGCGTGAATCAGATTCACGGCGTCGTTTGGACGGGTCGGACGGTAGGAGCATTGGGCTCTGATTCCTTTCACCACACGGGTGGTAAAAGGGAGATTTCTCGCCTCTAAGACTTCCTAGTCTGCTTTGGGAGAAATGTTCTGTGTGAACAATTGACGAGAAGATTCCTGTGTCTTCAATTCTTCGCCACTGGGACTGGTCTGGTCGGCTGTGGGAAGAAAAGTTCTGTGTGAACTGTTCGTCAAGAAGATTGCCGTATCTTCGCCAGTCGCCAATGGGAGTCTGGGAGGACTAGCCTTGGGATAAAGAGTTCTTTCGCTAGAACTGGAGTGGAGTTGCTTGTCATGAATCAAGAACACGGCCTGATTGAAAATCTGTCTGAGGCTGAAATGGATTTGAACTTGAGGTGATTTGAATTGAAATGAATTGGGATTAGAGTTGAATTGGATTTGGAACTGAACTGTGAACGCTGGCACTTCGTTGGCTGCTGCCGCGAGTACGTGCATAGCCCTTGTCTGCATGTTATGCAGTGGAGACATTACGGAGAGCGACCTGGTTCGCGCGTCGAACGCTGCACTCCGTAGTGGTCTGGAGATTGGAGTTTGGAGTTGAGGCGGCTGCTTGGTGCGGTCTTTCCTGCCGGTGGGCGAGCGTGGAGGCGGCGTCCTGACTATCCCTCAACGGTGGAGGCACTGGGGTGCCGGAGCGTTGCCGCTACAGAGGACTGCACCAGGAGGTGCGCCCACGACAACGTTTCTACGACAGTAACTCGACCAGGAGGCCGAGGACTGCTACTCACGGGAGTAGGACAGCTTGGAGGCTGGACTTAAGGGCATTCTTCGAGTAGGAAGTGATGCGTGTATGTGGTGACTTGTGTGATCGGTGTTCGTTGGATTGTATTCTGACTCAGGAGGAGGAACTGTACGGTAAGGTGCAAAACCTCTGTCCTTTCTATCATCGCGATTTACTCTCGTTTGGGACACTCTGGGAGTTTGGACTCGTGTGACGAGGGTGGAAGAAATGCGTTGGGGACGCTGGACTGGTTTGAACTGTACTTGCTGGTATTGGGTGACGTCACTGCTTGGAGAGACGACGTCAGCACAAGGGGTATATACTAGGGGGGTTCGGGCTATGGACTTTAAGAGTGACTTTGGCTACTAGGGGTATTCGCTGGGGGGGAAAGGGGGTCTTTCCAGGAACGGTGGTGTTTTTCTCAGTTGGACTGAGGGGAGATGAATTTTTCTAACGTTTCACGTTAGGGGGTCCTGTGGAGGACGGGTGACATTTCTACTTGTGTGAGAAGTGGACCTTTTGGGGAGAATTTCAGGTGAAGTTCTGGTGGTTGTTCTTGTGATAGAACGTGGTTAGAGTTGGCGGTAATTTGGTGTTGTTTTGCATTTGTATGCGACAACGCTCGCGCGAATCTATTTCGCTCTAGCGTTGTTAACCATCGTTGTTTGGTTTTCTCGCTTGTGACTTTGTTGACATTTCACCACCTTGTTGACATTGCTTGCCGGCGCTGCCATCCACGCTCGAGTAAGTTGCTACTCTCGAGCGTGTTGTATTAAATTTGTTTGTTTATTCTTATCCCTGCTCAGTGTCTTTTATGGTTGTTGTTTGTATTTATTTTCCATTTATACAGTGCCTCCCAAGCTATGATGGTAGGGTTTAGTTTGTAAACCCCTTCTAGTTGTAACTCTCCATCGAGTAATTGGTTTATTTCTTCGGGGGAGAGGCCAAACATCTAGAGTAACCCACGCAAAGTGCGCGAAGCCGCGACAGGAATACCAGACAAGGGTGGAGAAGGGTGGAACAGGAATACCAGAAAAGGGTGGAGAAGGGTGGAACAGGAATACCAGACAGTGGCGGAGAAAGGTCGAACAGGAATACCAGACAGTGGCGCTACAAGGAACTATGAGTTACCCTTTTTGTGCTCAAATCTGCATTCTGCACTGGTCACAGCCATTCGTTTTGTGAGCATCGGACTCGTGATGGATTTTCTGGAGCTGTTGTGAAGTCTAGGATGGCTGATGATCTGCAGCCTGTTTTTCCTTTAGAGAAAACGTCTTTTTATTGACAAATATTATGACATCAAATTTAACATGATAGTTATCTTTGGGTAGGATTGTGCATTAGTTTACCTTGGTCTTAGAGGATGAAGAGTTACGTGTTGACCTACCAGTGTCTCTGTAGTGAAGAAACCGCTAGATGTCCTCCCACCGTCGATGTATGAAATGCCATTCTCAAACAGGTCCAGGAAGTCATCCTCTTCGTCCCCCATCTCCACACGAATTGTCCGACTGTCAGCGCCAAGGAGATTACGAAGATTCACCGCATGGATGGCTGAACATGCTATCTTGTCAAGCTGAAGAAGAACATATCACACATTTCTCTGAATCCACACCTGTTCATCACGCCCAATCCAGACGGCTCCTCATCCAGTTCCCCCCACTGCTCAGCTTCCAGTCATCCTCTTCACCAGTGCAATGCCAGGGTACTCTAGCATGAAGAGCCAGGTCCAGCAATGCTTACCTAACTTATGAGCCTCCATCAAACATCTCACAACTTGCGTGTGTAGTTTTGGAGTGTGAGTACAGAAGTAGAATTTTGCAACCTTGCACTGCTTCTGAACATGCAGACAATTTGTTCTGTCATCCATCTCTATGGAGTTAAAAAAAATATTTAAACCTAAAAATAATAGAGCTGTTGAGCAGAATCTGGCTGACCTACTGAGCTGAAGCCTGCAAACTTAAGACTGCAGGGATACTGTTACTCCAGATAGGGAGGAAGTCGGTAAACTTTGCAAAGTGGGTTACATCACAGCCACAGCCTCTACATGGACAGCCAGGAGAAAGATGCAGCATACTTTACAATGCATACATGTCCGAAGGAAAGTGAACTGGTTGTGTTTGGTACTGCCTAGCTGGCTTCCATGCCCCAACCTCACCCTCGCCCCTGGCCCTGCTGCTTCCTCTCCTCTTTTCATCCTCAGCTTTTTGCTCTAAATTTCGGGCTCAGGTGACGTGAAGCGAGGCTGGGGTGTGTTGTGTGCACTAGCATCATGCAAGATCTTGCCAGGAATAGGTCGGTGTCAACACGTGTCAACAAGATGAAAGCAGATGTGAAGGCAGTTCAATGTGAAAGCAGATGTGAAGGCAGTTCAATGTGAAAGTAGATGTGAAGGCAGTTCAATGTGAAAGCAGATGTGAAGGTAGTTCAATGTGACAGCAGATGTGAAGGCAGTTCAATGTGAAAGCAGATGTGAAGGCAGTTCAATGTGAAAGCAGATGTGAAGGCAGTTCAATGTGAAAGCAGATGTGAAGGCAGTTCAATGTGAAAGCAGATGTGAAGGCAGTTCAATGTGAAAGCAGATGTGAAGGCAGTTCAATGTGAAAGCAGATGTGAAGGCAGTTCAATGTGAAAGCAGATGTGAAGGCAGTTCAATGCCTATGCCAAGCAAGACCTTGTGTCTATGCAATACGACCCTGATGCTCCTCACATGGTTGATAAATTGACAACAGTGCATTTGACTAGAAAAGCCAGTCAGCCTACAGCTTTCCATGACAACCAGGGTGACATGGGAAAACTGGCCAGGGTGCTGTACACTGTTCAGATACATTCCGCATGAGGCAATTAACTGACCAACCTCAGTTCCCACTTGAAGGTCTGTAGAACCCTGTAGTCCAGGAAGTCAGCCTGTCCAAGCTACTGCACTTACTGTAGCGTTAGAGCCGATGAGGTACCAGATCTTCCAGCTCAGCGAGTTTGTCTCGTCGATGAAGGTCTTGAGAATGATGTAGCAGTCGCCCCTGTAGAAGTGTCCCACCAGACCTGCACAGGAGGAGCGGATGTGATGAGAACACCACACTATCTTCTGTCGTAATTATGATAACATGTGCATATTTTCTCAACCCCCCCCCCCCCCTTACCCAAGATGAAAACAACAGTTTAGGGTCAGTCAGGTCACCATGACTACACCATCTCTCAGAATTTGCCCTATTTCCCTGCAGGCAAAAACCTGGATTAATTAATGTGAAATTAATTAATGCTATGTCATTTCTTGAAGCTATTTACATTCCACCATCGCTTAACCTCCTTACAAAATCATAAGTAATTAATCGTGTACATTTGCCCTCATGAATCTTACACAGGCCAACAGGAGCGTGCTAAAATGTCAGACTTCAGGAAGACTTTCACATTTGGGCTGCATATACCTGGTCAGTGCCCTCTATCCCTGGTGTGTAGAATTGTTTAAAAAAACAAAAAGTGATAAATTGTTTCATAAAAATTTGAAATACATGTGCCAAAGAGCTTTTCTTCCTGATATTCACAACTAAAACCCTCTAGTGTCAATGAACAAAATAATTCAGATCTATCCCATACAGGCCATGGAGTTGATGAAGATCTATCCCAAACAGGCCATGGAGTTGATGAGATCTATCCCATACAGGCCATGTAGTTGATCAAGATATATCCCATACAGGCCATGTAGTTGATGAGATCTAACGCATACAGGCCATGGAGTTGATGAGATCTATCTCATACAGGCCATGGAGTTGATGAAGATCTATCCCATACAGGCCATGGAGTTGATGAAGATCTATCCCATACAGGCCATGGAGTTGATCAAGATATATCCCATACAGGCCATGTAGTTGATCAAGATCTATCCAATACAGGCCATGGAGTTGATCAAGATCTATCCCATACAGGCCATGGAGTTGATGAGATCTATCCCATACAGGCCATGTAGTTGATCAAGATCTATCCAATACAGGCCATGGAGTTGATCAAGATCTATCCCATACAGGCCATGGAGTTGATGAGATCTAACCCATACAGGCCATGGAGTTGGTGAGATCTAACCCATACAGGCCATGGAGTTGATGAGATCTATCCCATACAGGCCATGGAGTTGATGAGATCTAACCCATACAGGCCATGTAGTTGATGAGATCTAACCCATACAGGCCATGGAGTTGATGAGATCTAACCCATACAGGCCATGGAGTTGATGAGATCTATCCCATACAGGCCATGTAGTTGATGAGATCTATCCCATACAGGCCATGGAGTTGATGAGATCTATCCCATACAGGCCATGGAGTTGATGAGATCTATCCCATACAGGCCATGTAGTTGATCAAGATCTATCCAATACAGGCCATGGAGTTGATCAAGATCTATCCCATACAGGCCATGGAGTTGATGAGATCTATCCCATACAGGCCATGTAGTTGATCAAGATCTATCCCATACAGGCCATGTAGTTGATGAGATCTATCCCATACAGGCCATGGAGTTGATGAGATCTAACCCATACAGGCCATGTAGTTGATGAAGATCTATCCCATACAGGCCATGTAGTTGATGAAGATCTATCCCATACAGGCCATGGTGTTGATCAAGATCTATCCCATACAGGCCATGGAGTTGATCAAGATCTATCCCATACAGGCCATGTAGTTGATGAGATCTATCCCATACAGGCCATGGAGTTGATGAGATCTAACCCATACAGGAAATGTAGTTGATGAGATCTATCCCATACAGGCCATGTAGTTGATGAGATCTAACCCATACAGGCCATGTAGTTGATGAGATCTAACCCATACAGGCCATGTAGTTGATGAAGATCTATCCCATACAGGCCATGGAGTTGATGAGATCTATCCCATACAGGCCATGGAGTTGATGAGATCTATCCCATACAGGCCAGGTAGTTGATGAGATCTATCCCATACAGGCCATGGAGTTGATGAGATCTATCCCATACAGGCCATGTAGTTGATCAAGATATATCCCAAACAGGCCATGTAGTTGATGCAGATCTATCCCATACAGGCCACGGAGTTGATGAGATCTATCCCATACAGGCCATGGAGTTGATCAAGATCTATCCCATACAGGCCATGTAGTTGATGAGATCTATCCCATACAGGCCATGGAGTTGATGAGATCTATCCCATACATGCCATGGAGTTGATGAGATCTATCCCATACAGGCCATGTAGTTGATCAAGATATATCCCAAACAGGCCATGTAGTTGATGAAGATCTATCCCATACAGGCCACGGAGTTGATGAGATCTATCCCATACAGGCCATGGAGTTGATCAAGATCTATCCCATACAGGCCATGTAGTTGATGAGATCTATCCCATACAGGCCATGGAGTTGATGAGATCTATCCCAAACAGGCCATGGAGTTGATGAGATCTATCCCATACAGGCCATGGAGTTGATCAAGATCTATCCCATACATGCCATGTAGTTGATCAAGATGTATCCCATACAGGCCATGTAGTTGATGAGATCTAACCCATACAGGCCATGTAGTTGATGAGATCTAACCCATATACAGGCCATGTAGTTGATGAAGATCTATCCCATACAGGCCATGGAGTTGATGAGATCTATCCCATACAGGCCATGGAGTTGATGAGATATATCCCATACAGGCCATGTAGTTGATCAAGATATATCCCAAACAGGCCATGTAGTTTATGAGATCTATCCCATACAGGCCATGGAGTTGATCAAGATCTATCCCATACAGGCCATGGAGTTGATGAGATCTATCCCATACAGGCCATGGAGTTGATGAGATCTATCTCATACAGGCCATGGAGTTGATCAAGATCTATCCCATACAGGCCATGTAGTTGATGAAGATCTATCCCATACAGGCCATGTAGTTGATGAGATCTATCCCATACAGGCCATGGAGTTGATGAGATCTATCCCATACAGGCCATGGAGTTGATGAGATCTATCCCATACAGGCCATGTAGTTGATGAGATCTATCCCATACAGGCCATGGAGTTGATGAGATCTATCCCATACAGGCCATGTAGTTGATGAGATCTATCCCATACAGGCTATGTAGTTGATGAGATCTAACCCATACAGGCCATGGAGTTGATGAGATCTAATCCATACAGGCCATGTAGTTGATGAGATCTAACCCATACAGGCCATGGAGTTGATCAAGATCTATCCCATACAGGCCATGTAGTTGATGAAGATCTATCCCATACAGGCCATGGAGTTGATGAGATCTAACCCATTCAGGCCATGGAGTTGATGAGATCTATCCCATACAGGCCATGGAGTTGATGAGATCTATCCCATACAGGCCATGTAGTTGATGAGATCTAACGCATACAGGCCATGGAGTTGATGAGATCTATCCCATACAGGCCATGGAGTTGATGAGATCTATCCCAAACAGGCCATGTAGTTGATCAAGATCTATCCCATACAGGAAATGTAGTTGACGAGATCTAACCCATACAGGCCATGTAGTTGATGAGATCTAACCCATACAGGCCATGTAGTCAAAGATTATAGGTTACACAAAGATAGCTCATGCCGACCTTTTGCTCTTAAAAGTTACAAGACGCTCGGAACGCAGCGCCCCAAGCGGCCAGGACTATGGGGAAGTAATCACACTGCTTAGATACATGTAAAAAGTGCTTGTTTGTCGACGCGTTTCTGATGCATTCCGATCATGTTTGTGAATACATTTACGGTGTAATGTGTAATAAAATGATTTGCTGCAATAATGGGGGTGTTTTGGCTTTGTTTTTTGTAGCAGGCGTTGTGAAATCAAAATATTTGGTTCATAGAAATGGATGCTTCTGCGCATGCGCGTGAGCCTGTAG
>JAWQFJ010012347.1:30000-35000 GCA_034096865.1 Theodoxus fluviatilis
CTAAGTCTACTCAGGAACAGTCCTACCCCCCTCCTCCCCCCCGTATGTTTGGGGGTAAGAATAGACCCACCATGTCTCCTTCCGCAATCAGTGAAAGGCTAATGGCATTGCGACTTGCTCATGCTGCATCCTCCGTCAGTGACTTGGTTAATCAGTGGCATGACAGTCTACTACGGCCGGTAGGTTCTGAAGTTTTACTCATCCACCTGCCAGGTACCTTAGGGTTTGGATGGATAGATGGGTGGTGTATACGGCTTATCCGCCTTTGTCGGCTATGTAAGGACATTGATCACGAAAATTCATTTGAGCTGGTTAGAATTAGAGCAAGTCAAGTCACGAATTCCCAAGTTATATATTCGGCTCGTATGGAATCGCGTAGAGAGACACCTCTCTATTCTTGCCCCCCAACCCAAGTACTTTTGGAGCTTCACCCATCTGTCTTCCTAGTTAATTCAGGGTTTGGAAAGGCAGACTTGACCGTCTTAGAGTAGCAGACTTGTCCGCGCTAAATGCTATTGTCTTAGAGTGGCAGACTTGTCGGCGCTAAATGCTACCGTCTCCAACTGGCTTGCTTTTATATCTGGAGACTGTCGTTCTCATCACCCGAATAAAAAGGCTCTATTGTGTCGACTTTGTTTCCTTGTGTTCCGTCTGTTCTTTTTCAAAGACTACTTTGGCACCCACTGGACAGCAAGGTAAGGCCGCATTCCAATAATGAAAGCCTACCAGCACACAATAAGGTTACACTTCCGATAACGGGCCACACAAGTGACCTCGTCCTAGGAGAGGATTGCGGGAGAGAGCGAAGCTGACGGGCCACAGTGCTTGAAAGCAAATGAGTATTTTTTGTTGCGATTTACATTTATCATTAACACCAATCAGATGCTGTGGCCGTCAGCTTGGCTGTCTTTCCCGCGCCCTTTACCTCGGTCAAGTCCACTAGTGTGGCCCCCCAGCTTGGCTGTCTTTCCCGCACCCCTCTCCTTGGTCAAGTCCACTAGTGTGGCCCCCCAGCTTGGCTGTCTTTCCCGCACCCCTCTCCTTGGTCAAGTCCACTAGTGTGGCCCCCCAGCTTGGCTGTCTTTCCCGCACCCCTCTCCTTGGTCAAGTCCACTAGTGTGGCCCCCCAGCTTGGCTGTCTTTCCCGCACCCCTCTCCTTGGTCAAGTCCACTAGTGTGGCCCCCCAGCTTGGCTGTCTTTCCCGCGCCCTTTACCTCGGACGAGTCCACTAGTGTGGCCCGTTATTAAAGTCTTACCCACAATACTCTGTATTGGCCATTTGGCCACCGGTCACGAATGGTGCTGATGTCCAAATTGGAGATGGTCGCGGAGCAAATTTTTTTGCTCCCCTCACAATTTAAATATTTAAAAGCACTTATCCGTGTGTGAATACTTGCCTTTATTTGTCAAAGCATCATCAAAATCAAATGGGGGAAATGTTCAAATGGTGAGTATATACAATTTGTTTTCTCAAAAACAATGTCATATGGTCAAGCATCAATGCAATATTCTAACAAGTCTTCAAGTACATGGAAAAACTCAGACGCAAGATCTTGGTGCAACAGACTTCACATTTGCAACCCTACGTAACATTCTGACGTGTTTTTATTTTCCTATGCCTCCTCAAAATATTTTTTCATGGTATTCACTTGCCATTCCACAGAAAGAAACAAGCATTGGAGGTCAAAACGAAAAATACTGGTTGTGAAAACCTACATTTGAGATCACAACTAAATGCTAAAAGGTCTGAAAACCCCACAGATTTGGTAGCAAACGTTTGCATGTCAAACATGGCCTAAGCCATCTATATACACAAGCATATGACCTGCCCCGATCAGCGACAACTACAAGCAGCATGGTCCGTTTAGTTTTGCATTATACAGTGTGCAGGAGGATCTTATTGCACTTCCCTCCCTAAATGTTCAAAATACGGGACTTTATTGCCAGAATCCCTCTGAGACCTGGATACATATACAGGTGTGTACCAAGCCTGCAAGGCTCAAGAAACTATTCTGCATAGGCCGCTACGCTTTCAAGTTCCTGAAAATGTGAACATGGTGTCAGTGATGGGAGCACAAGAATAATTAGAGTAAATATGGTCCACAAATAAAGTGAGGCAAAGAGGACATGAAACATACTGATCGTTTTTGAAAATGTTTAAAAAAATTCCTGTTGCAATGAAGTGAACAACATTGCTGTTGAAGGAAGCTTTGATGCCAAACTCAAAGATGAACAATCAGAACTGCACTTCTATCTTTCAGTGCAACAAGAATTTCACGAGAAACCAAGACAATCAAGGTGACAATTCTGGAATGTTATGCCATGTCAGCTGAATGCACTGAGGTCAGAAGGCACAGAGAGAAATGCTGTATAAGAACAGGCTGGTCCCATGTGATGTTTCCCATACCAACATTTGTCTTTCAATCATACATTTCAGCTAGAATTTGCACCGAAATACTGTGCAGCATGAAAGTTCATGCAAATAATTATTCTTTAAAAATAAAAAACCTGTTTGAAAACCTAATGCTTCAGTTCTCATTTGCTTTGAACAGAAGAAAGTCTCAAGCATTGAGATCACAAAAGTTGATAACGATGATGATGATGATTGTATCAAAACCCACCATTACAAAACAATATTTAATTTTGAAAAACATGGTAGGCCTAAGCCAACACCAGAAGAAAAAAAATCTTACAAAAATCAAGAAATATCTACTTACATACTTAGCATGTCCATTATTTCCCACTTTCTAAGCAAGGAATACAGAAGCAGAGACTATATGGAAATTGATGCATCACAGGATTCAGGGCAAACCCTGAGTGAGAACAGTAGTAAGACTCCAACAATACCTCTCAACAAGTGACCACAGTAATTACAGTAGATGATACCCCACTGCATCACAAAGCAGAGAAAAGTGATACATTTTTCAAGTAGGTTTGCTGCAGAAAAGGCACTCTTTCAGACCTTCCACCTCCACATGCAAAGTGCAATAACAAAGCCACACCTAACCCCTCCATTTCCTGTCATTTTCCAGTTTGATCATCCAATTTTCCAATGCTAAATAAACAGTATGCAACTAACACATTGATCTCCACACATTCATTCACTGTCTAATCTGCATCAGAAATCAGTTTCATGAAGACATCCAACTTGGTTCTGGTTATCAAATACTTTCAATTGGTCAATGGCTTTGAAAGCACTGCAGGTAAGACAACAGAAATACTCTTCAATTCAGCAACCTCAAACCCCCATGGCAGAAGTTCACTTGTGTGTTTGAACCCATGAACACATTGCAAGGATCAGTAAAGCACCTACAGGTGAATGAATGTTGGCTACAAAAATCTTCTCAAACACTGAAATAGTTTGTTCCAGTTTCACGCTTCACTTGGACAACAGGAGCCATTTCTGTCCATAAGCAAGTTTGTCAGATGTTGGAGTTAGTAACCACAGTTTACACATTGTATCCCAAGCATGAAGAGTTACTTTACCACATTTGCATCACTAGTGTTTGTGCAATATCACTGCACCTTTGGATCTTCATAAAGTCATTATCAGTACGTGTACTTGCACATACCATCATGACAAATACCAAAGTGGAACAATCAAGATTTAAATATTTTTCCCTCGAAAAGGCAGACAAGATGCATAATTCAATTGTAGCTGGTAGTAGAAATTTACATTTCAACTATAGTTGTAATCAACAACTGTTAATTGGTAAAAAAAATGTTTTCACATCTGAAGAGAGAGAGAGGGGGAAAAGGCACTATGATTTGTATCTATACCATGGACCATCTAATTTTGCTGTGAACTAAAATCTCCTGTAACATAATCAACTGTTCCAGGCACTGGTCAGGTTTGTGTCAATGGACCATATACATGTACTGAGAGATGGATGAAGAATTTGAGACAAAAATACACACATGTAATACAGAGTAATCACAAATGATTGTTTTGTATGGCAAAACAATAAGAATACAAATGATCAGAGGGGATTATACGTTTTTGAATGAAGATTGTTGGTAAGATAGGTATTGAAGGCATTGGATGAATTGGTGCATATCTTGCATAGATTACAACACATGATGATACTCCATAATTTCCTATAAACTCTGGTAAAATCTGCACTGTACAATTCGTTCAGTTGTCAAAATGGATTTGATTTCATCCTGAGTTTCAAACATTCTTACAACAAGATTTCCACTGATTGGATACAGTTAAAATCAAACTTGCAACTTGTTTGAGTTTGTTATTGCATCCATCTGCGAGACAATCTCTGGCAGAGATGTGGCTTAAGGATCTATGTACATAATCTGTTCTGGTAAAAAGGACAATACAGGCTATTTCAATTTACTCCAGCCGACTTTACCACCAATCCAAGGTACACACACACAGGGCACCCAGAGTGACCCAGCCCCCCTTCCCTTTATCATAGGGGGTGGGCTGAGGGGGGCATGGGGGGGTCATGGATGGTGGTGGTGGTGGGGCATCTTGCCTGTGGTGAGATGAGATCAAGGCGCTGATGCTGGGCGGGCGACTAGACAGTCACAGGGTCTGCTGACTGGAGATTCCCTGAGCCAGACAGCACTTGGATGCAGAGGCAAAGCTGGTGGAACCTTCCTGAGCTGAAGGCTCATGGAAGCGTGGGAGATGAGGGCAGCAGAGTGAATTGCTGCTGCTGCTTCAGCATGGGCAATGTCCACACCAGAGGTGCAACACTCTGGTGTCCCATGTTTTTACAACCTCCTACAGTCGTATGGAGAAAGGTGTTGACTACAGCAAGGTGTCTGCAAAAAATTATCACCCATATTCCCTGGGTTGGATTCCAGCTCCCTATCAGACTCTCTGGCTGCAAACCTTAAACAAAAGTCGTGTCGTCAGTCCAGGGAGAGTTATGACCTCCCGCATACACTGCATCTATTACAACCAAGTGAAATGCTAACGCAAGAAAGGCCCAGTCTGGAGTTTTTCATAGCCCTCTCCTTGCTTCCTCTCTGACACTTT
>JAWQFJ010012347.1:40000-76688 GCA_034096865.1 Theodoxus fluviatilis
GAAGCTGTTGTCTGTGAGTGGCACAGCACATTAAATGTTGTCAGAGCATGGTACAGCACAGAAGATGCTGTCAGTGTGTGGCACAGGATGTCATAATCCTTCCTGATATTTCACCAAGTTTTGCACAACACTCACCCTTGACATCAACTGCCAAGGCACATAGAGATGACTGTGTAAAACATAGGTGTCATCAAAATACAAAGAATGAAAGTATGAATAAGGCTTCACTGCCTATCAGGCTTTATAGGCTATAGAAGTCTATTGACCACGAAAATCACTAGAGTAAGAGCAAGGCAAGCCTCCTAGTTGTTCGCGTTAAGGAATACAACAGAGAGACATGGAGTTTATTCTTACTCCCTGACCTATAGGGGGGGTACATCGAAAGTTGAAGAGCCAAGTACATGTATGGTATTCGATGAAGACAAAGTCAAGGGGTGGAAGCAATGTCCACAGGAAGTAGACACCGAGAGGCTGTGCTGTTGCGTTACCTGTATGAGGTGCTCGTCCATGTATCGGGCAAAGTACTGCAGCAGCGTTGTCTTGCGGTCCAGGTCTTCTGGCGTGCAGTCGATGCGGTAGGCCGACAGCTTTCCCGTCAGGTCGTAGTACTGCACGGACCTGTGGAAAGATGCAGTTCTCCAGTAGTACTCATTCTGAACACTGTCTCAGTTTTCCGTGGGTAGACTGGAGAGCGAATGAGCGAATTATTACAATCTGAAATTGTATTGCAGTTTGAAAGCTGTCATCAACCCAGTCTTTACACAAACAATTTCTAAAAACATACAGTCATGAGCATGACCGTATACGCACGCACGCTTTCGCTGTCTGTCTAGACTGTCTGTCTAGACTGTCTATCTAGACTGTCTGTCTAGACTGTCTAGACAGTCTGTCTGTCTGTCTGTCCTGTTTTAACATGTTTCACTTCATTACATTAGCATTTCACTGAGCACCCGCGACCACATTTACAAAGGTTGAAGCGTCCATAACTATTCCTACCCAATGTCTCTCACTACCACCAGCCTCTCCATTCGTCTTTACCACCAACGGTACATTCCTTGTCCTCAAATCATCATCTTCATCCTCACAACAGCCTTACCTGCCGTCAGGCGAGAGCAGGATACGGGAAGTGTCGTTGAAGAGAACCCCAATGGAGTTGGTGGACAGCTGGAAGCCAAAGCCATATTTGTTGGAGTAGTCCACCCACTTGGTCACCCACACGATGGTAGACTCGTCCAAGGTCGTTGGGTTGTCAGCCCGGGCTTCTGAAAATGAAAATAAAATAGTACTGATGACATAAGAAGCTACAGCTGGTAAGTGTTTTTTACAGTTCACGCACAAACGGCAAAGTTGATTTCGCACTGATTATTCCTATTCTCGCTGCATTTGCAACGGATTTACCCCCACCACCCCAGGGGATCCAGAAATGTTATTGTAGGCATGCCATCAGTCGCGGCCTCATGCACTCACGCATATGCAACTTCATACAGGTGTGTAACCTAGTGAATAGAGTGTGGTTCACCAGGGCGGTCCACTCAGACTACAGGGAAAATATCATAACATATTCCTCGAGGATAGGTAGTAGTGAGTTTCTAGCCTTTTTATCCACCACTTCCATTTTGAAAAGCCTATCATTGAAACTTGAAAGCTATGTGGTCTGGAGTTATTGCATAGATTAAATGCCTCTGGAGAAAAGCTCACCTTTTGGCATGTGATCAAGGCACGTAGAGAGGACTTCAAGAAGTTTGGCAGCACACTTGGGCCTTGGGGATGAAGCTGCAACAACCAGGCGTTTCATATCAAGACTTCTCCCCAGTCATCACAAGCCCGATATCACATAGAAACTTGGCAAAGACTGCAAGTGTGTTTATGGAGTGATAGTTTCCAGAACCACGGACTTGTGCGAATTCTGAGACTTTCTCACAGGCAAATGAACTATTCCTCATTCGTTTTACATAAGAATTCACATACAAATTACCCGTCAACTACTTTACACAAATCTTTTTGAAATCCAATCCTATCACATAAATCGTTAATCAAGGGATCTTTCATTATCATTCATTAGCATTGAATTATAAGTAACGTGCATTAAAAAAAGTATTCTACGAACTGCGAAAGAATCCTGCAATGGTGCCTTCTTGTTGTCCATGCAGTTCAAATGCGAGATAGCAGCGAACCACTCACTACACACTTACCCAGAAATCAATATATATGGGAAATTCTCTAAAGAGACAAGACACGCACCTCTGTTGCTGGCGGGGTCAGAGGTGTTCGCCTGGGGGCAAGGGTCAGGGATCGTGTGGCTTGGGGAGGACCGCGTTTGGGCGTGGCATATGTCAGCCTGTACCCCTGCTTCACGTGATGGCCGCCTCTCCGGCTGGAGGTCAAGGTCAGAGAGCAAAGGTCAAGAGATGCTGTTTTGGTCATTATGAGGTACACTGCTGAAAGACATACGGAACTTCAAGAGCACATTGTCGACAACTGTTATCTAATGACATGCTATTTTCCTCAACTCATTCAATTACTTCCAACAGTATATGAAAACAATTAAGTACTAAAAAGTGAAAGATTACAGGCTGGGTTCAACATCGTTGTTGCTGTCATTGACATTGTCATCGTCGTCATCGTCGTTATCATCGTCATCACCACAACCATTAGGAAAACCTTGAACGTGATGTAGACATCGTCATGATCGTCGTTATCATCGTCAACATCATCACCATCATCATCATCATCATTTTCATTATCATTTTCATCAATTTTCATCGTCGTCGCTGTCGTTGTCGTCGTCATCGTTCTTGTCACTCTCATTCTGCAGTTCTCTGTGGACAATATCTTTGCACGCCTGTCCGCGCACTGCACACAGCAGCTGCAGGAACCCCGACCGCCAGAGAGGCCGCTGCAACGCTCCCTGCCTGGCTACAGCCAGCCCAACAACACCGTCGTAAAGATGAATGCTTCCCCTCGCCAGACCACACACGTCATCACACCTGTGTGCCTGGCCATCCCCACCGCCACTGATGGTGACCATGCCTATTTGTTCCTCCTTCTTCCATACTCACCTCGCCCTCGCGTTCCTGCAGGATGAACTCTGAGTGACCCTTCAGCTGCATCTGACCCAGAGCTTGGCCTAGTTTCCCCACGGCGTCCCCCTTGGCGTCTGGGACGGCGTAGGAGAGTGGTCTGCAGACAGGAGAGTTGGTGACGTCAGCTAATTACAGCCAGTGCAGCGAGAGGGAAGATAAAATGGACTACAGGTGAGCCGGGCATTAGTGGAATAATTTAGTGGAACTTCTGGATATCCATAAACGTGATATAACCACATTTAGGCCGTACGAAAGTGTTATAGGCAATTCATGAGCATTGATAATCGTGATAGTTCTCATGGTGACTCCATTCGGGCGCCAGAAGGCACTGGCCTTATCACAGTGATGTTACGTGACAACGTCGCTCGAACGTACTGATAAAGTATCAACATTGCTCATTGAGCCGTTGCTAGGTAACGTACCCCCCCCCCCCCCCACACACACACCTCTCTCTCTCTCTCTCTCTCTCTCTCTCTCTCTCTCTCTGCGCATGCGCCATGAAGATAAGTACCCTTTCTCATCGCTCTGATATGAAACTCCTATAATGTGACCTTTTGAAGATATCGTGACATCAAATGATATTCGTGTATGCTGGCATATTTATACTGACCCTCCTCAACATGCATGAACACATATAAAGTAGATAAGTAGCCTCCCAGCTTCTCTGGAACCGGCTCCAACAATGCATCATGGCCAGCCTCAGAGGCCGCCGTGGCACATTCAAATCTGGCGCGACCACAGCGGACGCTGCTGCTGCTGCTGAAACTGATTCTGCAAGTGCCGTTGCGATCTCAACACCCTCCGCCCCTGGCTTTTGTGCAGACAGCGATACGTCTCCAGTCCAGCCAAGTGTGCTCACTAGATCCAGACGTGCACAATTTGAACTCAACAAAAAACGGACTGTTGCCAAAATTCGCTCTGCTGCAAAGAGGCCACATGTTTCCATTGAAAAAAACCAAGACAACATCGTGATTTCCATTTTAGTGCAGCAGCATTCAAAGCCTTCCAGTGTGCTGCAGAGAAATTCCTGGGGAAGTCTTCACAGACATCGGACAGAGCAGGAAGAGCAGTAACTACCACTCTTCGAAAAACTGCAAACAGTGAACCACAATACACCGTATCACTCTATCACACTACCTCAAGAGTCCTCGTGAACGGACCTGCTGTGACGTTCTTCTGGACGGACTTTAAATATCTGTTGGACAAAGCTGACTTGTACGATGATGAAGTAATTAAATCCTTGGATTGTGTGAATAAAATATTACTTGAAGGATCCTACAAGTACCAAGCGTCCACTGGCTCCACTGCTCCCTCCTCCCCCCATCACCCTCAGAAACCAGATATACCAGCTCCATCAGCCGCTGATTATAGAAGCCGCCTGACCCTTGTGACCCACCATGCTGAAGACAAAACTATCCAGCAGCAGGCCCCCCTACGACCTCCCAAGGGAGCTTTATCCCATCCCATCCCCTCCTACCAGGCACCAACAATATATTGCTCCACACCCCCCTCATCTCCCCCTCGCCTGCCCCCTGTGACACACCTTGGTGTAGAAGCGGAAACCCTACACCAGAACTCCCCCCTACCGCCTCCCAATGACAATTTCCTATCCCCTCCCCTCCCCCCTCCCCTCCCCCCTCCCCTCCCCAATGTACAGTCTGATTCTGAAGCATCCTGTCAGGCATCCACTCCCCCCTCGTGCCCGCCTTCCCCACAGAACAGAGATAAGCTGCCTCTTGCCACTGATGACTGCAGCTGCCTGACCTCTACGACCCACCCTGCCACCTCCAGCACCCCCTCACAGCCTGAAGAGGAGGTTCTCCCTTCCGACCCCATCACCTCATCCCTCTCTCCACTTCCACCTCAGCCCAAGTGCCATGACTACATGCAAGTCAGCAACTCAAGAACGGATCACAACTCAATGCCTACTGGAGGCTCCTCGCATTTCAATGAGGAGCTTCTACCAAGTAGTCCCCAGAACTTCCTGCCTCCAATTGTGCTCAGTGATGGGGACACTGGCATCATCCCCACTACCTCCAACCCAAAAAATGCCAGCTGTCAGATGCTCTCTGCCCTCCAAAGTGACTTGACTGTTTATGACTCGGCAAATGGGGACACTGGCAACACCCTCTCAACCTCAGACACAGACAACGCCAGGTGTGACGTGCTTGACTCAGCAAATGCCCTGCTACTTCTGCATGCTGACATATTGGACACAAAAACACAGCTCACAAACAGATTCAAAACCCACAGCACTGATGTTGTCATGTCCATGCACGACATACTCACACGCCTGGAAAAAATACAACAAGACATCGCATCACTCCAAACCACTGTGCGATATCTTGCAGACAAACAAAAATCCTCCAGACAAACACAAGGGTGTCTCTGCAAATGCCAACAATCATCCTCTCAGCCACTGCCTGACACAAGCACAAAAATGAACACAGGAAACAACTCTGCAATGCAACAAACAGACACTGCCTCAAATGACAATACACCAGTAACCGAATCCACCACAGCACCTCCCTCTACCCTGATACACGACAGGTTCTCTCACGAGGATGAGGTTTCATATCCCCTCCACAATGCAGCAGCAAACCTCACCACTTCCTACAACAAAACAACAGCTGAACCTCATGGATGGTCTCGGCCAAACTGTGGAGGAAAGCTCATCCCCAACAATGCAGAACACCTTATTCTGGGATGCTCTCTCCTTCGCTCACTGAGACGAAGGAAGTTGTGTCCCCGAGGTTCTGTACACATTAGGTCAATGCAAAACTACAAAGTAGCTGACCTCACCAAAACCCTCAATTCCACCACCACCAACACGCACCTGACTACAAAATCAGTTTCATTTCTTGTTAGCGGAAACGAAACTCACAATGCAACACAGACTCAACAAGAATATGACACACTCACCTCAGTGGCATCAAATATCTTTCCCGAAGCAAAAATCCGCTTCATTGCCCTGCCATTTCACAAGCGCTCTGCTGACCACATTAACAGATGCAACGCAGCCATGGAGCACGTGGCGAAGAAAAGGCAAAATGTGCACTATGTCACCATTTGCTCCAGCAACAACACAAGCTACACAACTGATGGCAAACAACTTACTGCTGACAGCAATATCAGGCTTGCCAAAGTCATCAAAACATTTCTACAACTCTCCTCTCCAACAACGAAACCACCACAACCTGAAGCACGAGAACATACTACTCAAAAACTCTCAGCTCTCCTGCCAACACCATCCTTCCCACCAGTTCAAACGCACACAACACAACAGCGCAGACGGACTCTTCTTCCAACACCGAAATCGCACCCACCAACAGAAAACCCTTCACTCCATGCACTTCCTCTCAATACAACATTCATGACAAACCAGAATCCCGTAAACTACAGACATATACACACCACTTCTCAAGATAGAGCAAATGTCCTTCCCACAAGGGAAGTTTCACACGGAAATTCACTGTCCCTCAGGTCTGGACACCCTTCTCCCCCCAGATCTGCACATCCGCCTCCCCCCAGATCTGCACACCAGCCTCCCCCCAGACCTGCACACCAGCCTCCCCCCAGATCTGCACACCAGCCTCCCCCCAGATCTGCACACCAGCCTCCCCCCAGACCTGCACATCAGCCTCTTCCCAGACCTGCACACCAGCCTACCCCCAGATCTGCACACCAGCCTACCCCCAGATCTGCACATCAGCCTCCCCCCAGATATGCACATCAACCTCTTCCCAGACCTGCACATCAGTCTCTTCTCAGATCTGCACATCAGCTTCCTCCCAGATCTCTGCATCTACACCCGACTCAAGAAAATAGAACCTTCACAGACCACCATGCTTCTCCTCAAACCTTCACTAAGGCTCACTATGGTAACATTCCTTATCCAATGTTCCCACCTGAAATGGCACCTTTTGGAAACAATGTTTTCCTTTCACCCTATGAATATGCATTACCACATTTTTCATACTTCAGATCACTTCCACCCTTGCCTCATATAAACTGGAGGCATCCCAACACTCATCCAGCATATATGATGTCGTAATGTCAAATTCTCGTCCACACGTCCCCAAACCGAGAGGTTTCTTCCGTCTCCTTGACTGACCAGCTCCATTGTTTTCATACGACTTGCAGTTTGATAAAATCTTGAATGGTCATTGTAAATGATCCTTGTATACCCTTTTTTAGGATCATTTATACAGAATTGTTGATATCGGGTTTGATATTAGCAAAACGTTATTGTCTTTTATACATATATTAACATTGCATTATTATTATTAATACTGTTTGTATTTGTATTCATTACTGTGTCTATTTGCCCTGTTGTATTTGTATATCGACTATCTGTTTATATCTATATATTTACTCGCATTCATTGACGTGATTATTTTCTTACGATTCTTGTATTTTTCCTGCCTTTCAAGTTTCATAATGCAGTCTGGTATATCACTAGGCCACCTAAACGTGTATCATCTTCCAAACAAAGTCACAGACATATGTGCTCTTTTACACCAGTATGATTGCTATGTTTTTGGTCTATCAGAAACAAGACTCAAACCCTACATCCCTGACGCAGCAGTAGAAATTAATGGATACAACATCATCCGAAAAGACGCTAAAAGCGAAGGCCAAACTGGTATAGCAGCATACATTCACCATTCCATTCATAGGAATATTTCTCGCCGTACGGATCTTGAATCTTCACAGATAGAGTGTTTATGGCTAGAAATGAAGCCTCCAAAAGAATCTTCAATCCTTATCGGCTATCTCTACAGAAACCCTGCTTCCACCTCCACATGGTGTGAAGATTTCAATGCAATGATGGACACAGTAACCCAATCCAATAAAAAAATAATCCTCATGGGAGATTTCAACATCGATTTGTTCAAACCCCAGCATACATGGAAATCTACCATCTCGTTATTCGGACTCAAACAAGTTGTTGACATAGCCACAAGAGTGACCCATGACTCATCCACTCTCATAGACCATATATACACAAACACTGAAAACCTCTTGACAAGTATACAGGTACCTAAATTAGGGATAAGTGATCACTTTCCTACTCTATGCTCCCTCTCCTCTAAAGTCAAAAGAAGTCCAAAGAGAACGCACACTACTATTCACTATCGATCCTTTAAACATTTTGATGCCAATTCATTCCTTGACAATTTAAAACAAATGCCATTTCATGATGTCCTCAACTATTCAGACCCTGACATGGCCCTTCATTTCTGGTATGACCTATTTCTCCAAACTGTAGAAAGACATGCTCCTATGAAACGGAAGAGAGTCAAGCATTTAAAACTCCCACCTTGGCTCACCAACGAAATCATGCAGGCTATGAAATCGAGAGATAGACTAAAAAAACCCAATGATATCCCGGCTTACAAGAAGCAAAGAAACCGTGTCAAGACTCTGGTTCGAAATGCAAAAAAAACTTATTTTCAAAGGCTAATTGAAAACGGCAATGACACATCAGTGTTATGGCGCGGAATTAATACCTTTATACGAACTCCCAAAACAGTCTGCAACATACCTCCAGCTATTAATGCTGAACAATTCAACGAACACTTCACTACGATAGCTGATAAAATCCATGCAAAATCGACCAAACACACTCCCGGTCTATCAAGGGATATTGTTCAACGTATTGAGGAATTCTGTAATGAAAGACTTCCTCATGATGCTGCATTCCATATTCCTACTGTCACCTCACATGAGGTGATGCAATACATCTTTCAACTTTCAAACAAACGATCCACGGACCTTGATGGCATCAGTTCTCATTTACTAAAAGTTTCGCTCCCCGCCATACTGCCTTCATTGACACACATTTATAACTTGTGTATAAGAAACAGTATATTCCCGTCTCGTCTTCAGCAGGCCAAGGTCATTCCAGTGCCTAAATCTAAGACTGCTTCAGTACCCGATGATTACCGTCCCATCTCAATTTTGCCTCTTATCTCCAAACCACTAGAAAGACACGTTCACAAACATCTTTTCTCGTATCTTGACCAATTTGACTTATTATATCAATTGCAATCAGGCTTTCGCTCCCATCACTCCTGCCAAACTGCTTTATCCTTCCTGGTGAATGACTGGCTATCAGCCATAAACAACCGCGAACTGTCTGGTACCATTTTCTTGGACCTGAAAAAGGCATTTGACCTAGTTGACTACGAAATTCTCCTTGATAAACTCTCGATGTACTTGAAAAATCCAACATCACTCTCCTTCTTCCGATCATACTTGACGCATAGAAGCCAATGTGTCTATGTCAACGGGTCATATTCCTCGAGACGATTCCTAAAGTCAGGGGTTCCACAAGGCTCAATTTTAGGTCCATTGCTCTTCAGCTTGTATATCAATGATCTACCATTGAGTATATCAAATGAAAGTATCAAATGCACTATGTTTGCAGATGACACCATTATCAGCGTAAGCGACAGAAGCATAAATTCCATCCAGTGCACCCTGAAGGTTACCCTTGATGATTTACAAAAATGGTGTTCATCAAATAGAATGGTCATAAACCCCTCAAAAACCAAGTGCATGATCCTAACTACAAGACAAAAACGTCAACGACAATCCCTAACCATCAACCTTATGCTAGAAAATGAAATCATTGAGCAAGTTTCTCAACACAGAGTGCTAGGCATAATTGTTGATGAACAACTAACTTGGGAACAACATGTCAATTCCTTATGCAAAACTATTGCTAAGAACATTTTCCTTCTCTCCAAACTGAAACATTTTGTCACCACCGATGCATGCACAATGTTTTTTCATGCACACATAAATTCCCATATTAATTTTGCATCTGTTGTGTGGGATGGCTCTATGGCAGTACACTTGAACAAGATTAAATCACTGTACAGACGAGCTGCCAAGCTTATCATTTCCGACTCAACATTGTCTACGAATGAAAAGATAAAAAATCTTGGCTTACTACCCTTCCAAAAACACCTCGTCCTCAATAAATGCATCCTTATGCACAAAATTGCTCATTCACAAGCACCGAAGTATCTTACTGATCTCTTCATTCGTCCCCAAACAAGCCACTCACTATCTCGCAACACTTTCATTCTACCACAACCTAGAGTAGATATTTTCAAAGGCAGTATTACATATTCAGGTATTATGATATGGAATACACTCCCATTGCACCTAAGGAACAATACTTCCATGAAGTCTTTTAAAGCATCCATACGTGATTATCTATTCAGATGATTTCACTTCTGTCGCCTGTACATATGACATGTATTGCTTGATCTTCAAGACTCACTGAGCTGACAGTTGTCAAAGGCATCTACTAAAATATTTGTCATTGTTGATCGTATTCTTCATATACCTTACCAATTGTTGTACATGGATTAGCTACTGTGTATTTTGTGTCTTAATTATCAGTGTTTTCAGTTCTTTATGAGCAAGGACAATTTGTAAGATAGGCAGAAATGCCTAAAATTTCATCCTTGATAAATAAAGAATCAATCAATCAATCAATCTCTCTCTCTCTCTCTCTCTCTCTCTCTCTCTCTCTCTCTCTCTCTCTCTCTCTCTCTCTCTCTCTCTCTCCCCCTCTCTCTCTCATGAAGTCTTTTAAAGCATCCATACGTGATTATCTATTCAGATGATCTCACTGTTGACGCCTGTACATATGACACGTATTTGCTTGAACATGAAGACTCATTGAGCTGACAGTTGTCAAAGGCATCTACTAAAATCTTTGTCGTTGTTGATCATATTCTTCATCTTACCAACTGTTGTACATAGATTAGCTACTGTGTATTTTTTCTTCTCTATCCATGTTTTCATTTCTTTATGAGCAAGGACAATTTGTAAGATAGGCAGAAACGCCTAAAATTTCATCCTTGATAAATAAAGAATCAATCAATATATATATATATATATATATATATATATATATATATATATATATATATATATATATATATATATATATCCCCTCACCTGTTGCCCTTGCCGTAGACGGGAAACTTCGGCATGGAGGTGCAGCAGGCGGGGGAGAGGATGCGCGGCATGTAGCCGAAGGTGAAGAACTCGTCTGCCAGGATGGTGTCGAGGGAGGGGCGGTGGGCGGGGTCAGGGGACAGACACTTTCGGATCATCTCCCTGGAGGGCCGGCTCAGCTCCGAGGGTATCGTGAACGAGTTCTCCGTGATGCGCAGGTATGTCTCCTTCAGCGTGGTCGTCTCGAACGGAGGTCTGCCCACCAGGAGGGCGTACCTGCAACCGTAACCTCGTGCTTCACATGCTGCAAGTGCTGAATGGTGAGGGTTCTACAAGAGACTTGAACTAATAGAACTCAAGGTGTGGTGCGATTAACCCTTGTATGCTGCCATGAGCCAGCATCGGGTTGGAATACTCCCCAGGGAGTGGAGTTGGTGCTAGATTCCTCACTGTGTGCGTCTCAATTGTCTGGCATTATGTTTGTTGTGAGGGACCAGTGCAGGATTGATCAAGCTGCCCAGTGATCAGGGGGTAAAGTTTAAAGCGGTTTGAGACCCAGACATGGGTGATGAGTCGCTGTATTAAATCACACCTTGACCTTTTTAGCCAATGTCGGTACAGTAGTAGCTTTCATTTCTTGGCCAGACCTTGGCCGCGTCCAGCCCCACCTTATCACCCTAAGACATGGACCCATGCGGCAGTGCAGATTGCTGTGGAAGCTGGTCGCTGTGTCCACTGACATTACTTTTTGTGTACTTCTTCACAAGAACTAAACCATGACTAAAATCTACACACAAGGTCTCGCTGCCATGATAATGTGAATGGCCATACTACATGTTATTAGATACACATATATGTATGTCAAACGGAATATACCAGTCTGGTTAATGAACAAAACACGCACTAAGTTACACATTGTAATTGGCGGGAAGGTGCCACAAAACAGTGCATCACATTCAAATTCCCCTTTCAAGCCTGATAGTTATCGGCAGGGAAGCATCTCTGGTTACACTCGCCAGTACAAGGCAGGGAAGTAGAATTCCTTACAGTTTGTAAGGGAAAAACAAAAATTATTATGAGGCTCTAATACATGATTTGCACAGCAGGTATTGGAATCATAACGTGACATGGTTTCTTCGATGCTGCATATGCAACGCTCAAAGACAGTCAAACAGAAGTAGAAATTATTAAGTAAAATATCAAATTACAAGTGATATAAGTTCACTGTAATGCATTGTAATTTACGTACGAATGATAAGAACATTCTGCACAGGTGTCAAAAAGCTAAATAGCTGGGTCGCTAGGTGTTGAAAGATCTTCAATTGGTTGTTGCATATTTATAAAAATCAATGCCGAGGTCAACCACTGCTGCAAGAGACGTTACAAATCTGGGGCGAGGCGAGTGGGGTGCTGATCCACTACAGCTGCCTAAAGCAGCGGACGAGAAGTCCAATCCCAAGAGCTTACATCACACAGCCAAGCGCCCAGATGTCGGCTTCGAAGCTGTGGCCTTTCTTCTGTAGAACCTCAGGGGCGATGTAGTTGGGCGTTCCACACACAGTCCTGAAGGTAGAAATAAGTCGTGTGCACTCACCATCAGCTCATACGTTGAAAAACGAAATCAGTACTATTTATTAGGAATATAAGCAAAAGAAGGAAAGATTCCTTCTGGAAAATGTGCCAGTGTCTATCAGACTGTTTTCGATCAGATACATGAAGAAACATACACAATCATCGTCACATCGACTCACTGTCTTCATTTATGTGCGCATGCACGCTAAGCTCAGATTCCTCGAGTATCGGCCAAACCCGATACACTACATGCGTGTGAAAATCCCAACAAGACATTGCAAGCTATAACCGTCACATCCACTCGGCGTATTCCTGCTGGGAAGCAATGCCCCATGATCCCCGCCTAGTCCCCAATTACAAAGGTTTCTTGCTTTCCTCTGGTGCAAGCTCATCATTGAACTTACATTTTCTTCTCGCCCTGAAAGTCCACACGCGTGGCCAGGCCAAAGTCTGCAATTTTCAGTTCCATGTGCTCGTTGAGAAGCATGTTGCCCAGCTTGAGGTCACGGTGGATGATGTTGTTGGAGTGCGTGTACTTCACTCCCTCCACCAGCTGCTGCATGTAGTAGCGCACTTCCGGTTCTGTCAGCGTCTTCCGGTGCTTCAGCACGTGCACGAGTGACTGCAAGGAAAGGGGAAGACATAAGTCGTTGGTACAATCAGAGAACAAACAAATTAATGAATGAACGAATGAATGAACAAACAAATAAACGAACGAACGAATAAATGAATGGAACGTTACGGCCTATCTGCCTTTGTGGGCTATGCAAGGCCATTGACCACGGAAATCACGAGAGCTGGTTTGAGTAAAAGCCAGTCAAGTTCCAATTTCCCTAGTTCTTTGCCTCTTACGAATTGCGTTGGGGGACGTTGCTGCTCTATTCTAACCCCCAACGGGTTACAAGCAAGGACGATGTGTGTGGAGTTGGTACACTAAGGAAACCTTTATAGTTGTTGTTGTTGTTGCGTACCTGGGCTAAACACTCCCAGGATCACCCAAGTGGGTGAGATGATTGCGTGTGTGACTGTTTTTGAACACCCCGCCATATAGGTAGCCACACTCCGTCTTCAGGGGATAAGGGAACCTTTGAAATTAAGTGTAATTCTGTACCCACATCTGTTTCATGAAAGTGCGTGGGAGGTCAGCGATAACAACACAAAGCTGGGCAGGCGACATTCGTCATTAGTAGAAACAGGGACGATGGTGGCCAACTGGGACTCTAAAGAAACCCCAGGAACGGTATATCATTCTCCTGTAACACTCTCGCATCAGAAGTGTCTATAGAATCGTGAACGAGAATAAAGCGAAGTAGGACAAATTTCTGCAAGGACATTTCAACACTTTAGTCACAGGAAGAGGTAATGATAGGTATTTTAGTAGCTGATTCACTGTAGGCCCGTCTGAAAAAGGCTATAAACCTACTACAACACATCCGTTTTATAGGTATGCTTAGAATGAGAAGCGTTGAAATCCAATCAATATTTGAACTAAGTAAGAGAATTACGCAGTTGAGAGAATTTAAAGGATTTGTTTTTTCCTTTGTAAACATATGCGAAAATCAACAGCAGTTGGTGAAAAATAACCTTTATTTTCTTGTAGGACAAATAAGCATTTCGAACATTTTGTGTGACGCATGTAGAACAGCCAGCCACATAATACGTCGATTTGATGAATGTAAAAACATTCCTGCAACTCCATCACAGAAAGATCACCTTGCTACACGCATGACCGCACTGTAAACGCATTTGAATGAGCCTCTTTTTAAAGCGCTCTTTCCCCATCATTCACTCATTTAATTTCTGTTTCCCTTCCATCACCTCCGTAACCTTCCACACTCTGTCCCGTCTACGTCTACATGGCAACAAAGGTGCAAGAGCGTTTGACCCAGATCGCTACACTCAAATCTCTTTTCCAGCCCCTCTACCAACCTGCCATACTGTTTACTCAGCTGCATGCAGGGAAATCTGCGTCAGCAGCGAGGGACGGAGGCCAAGAGAAGTCTACTTTTCCCAGGGAAGGCGGTCTCGGTGTCGTTCGAGTGCACGGCTCAGAATATCGGCCACCAACGCAGTCCTTTCCCTTTTTTTCAAGTGTCGCCTTCCTGTTCGTTTTCAATTTCCAGCTCAACAATGCAGAGCTGGTGAGGCAGCCAATAACAAAGGACGCCCTCCTTGTTCCTTCCTCGCAGTTGGCCTCGGAGAATGTCGGGTGGACATAATTCGAATGCACTGCAAAGCCTGGAGGCGACTCGCTATAAATAGCAGTTGTAGGATTGCCTATATTTGGCACAATGGCTGAACTAACACATGAAATGAAAACGGGAAACATCCCGAATGAGAGTGATTTGCACACATGTAAATCCATCGATATGTCAATATTTATTGGTTACTTCAAAAAGCGTCGCTACGTATAGGTTCTAGCATTCACACACTTTCGCTGTGTGTGTGTGAGTGTGTGTGTGTGTGTGTGTGTGTTTTTTTTTGTGTGTTTGTGTGTGTGTGTGTGTGTGTGTGTTTGTGTGTGTGTGTCTGTCTGTGTGTGTGTGTGTGAGTGTGTGTGTGTGTGTGAGTGTGTGAGTGTGCGTGTAGTTGAGATCTCGTATGTGCGTCTGTCCACGTGCGACAGCTGCACAAGGCCAACTTATTTTCCTCCAGTACAAAAGAAACGTTTAGCCATCAAATCAACATGGAAAGATGGTGTGGTCCCACTACACTATACGTCCCCTTGTTAGAGCGCATTCTCCCATTAACCCTGATCGTAGACAAATGACGACTCCAAATAGACACTCATCACAGGACAGAAAGGATTCATTACTTAGTCGTGCTTGCTTCATCGAGCGCTTCTTCCGTCTCTCGCACACGAAGGCAGCTTTACGGCGTGAACTTACACCCTGGTAAACCTCATTAATCCTCTGCTTCCCCATCGACTCCTTTCCTACTTCTCCACTCCAGCAAAGGACCACAGCCACTTTCCCACCATCACCATCTCCCTCATTGTAGCCCCCTCTTTCCAACCCCCCAGCCATTTTCCTCATAAACCCCATCCACCACCACCCCCATCCCCTTATTTACCTATTTACCCCTCCCCCCCCCCCTTTCCCCCCAGGCTGTGTAGCCAAGGGAGGCTGCTGCAGACCGTGGCACGCCAGCCTCGATCTTAGCCTCCTCCACCTGGTGTCGCGACGACCGCCACGGTCAACCAAAAATGCGGAATTGCGGCTGTAGGCTATTTTCGCCCCGTCGGCATTCTGGGCTTGTGAGGGGCACATGCTAAGTGTGGCACGCGGGCCAGGGCGCTCTCACCTGGACATGCTGACTGATGGGAAGGAGGGGTGAGGCAGGGTGGGGTGAGGGTGGGGTGAGGGTGAGGTGGGAGAGTTGGAAGACAAGGATGTAGATCACAGAATCAAAGGAGCTAGGGATGAGGCTATACAGCTTGAAGTGTAATTTACTGGACGTGGGTGCAGTTACCTCTATACGACCGGCCATCATAATTCATGTACGCCTTGTGTATGGTATTCATACGAGCGTGTCCATTTCTATATATGTCTGTATGTTCATAGCTTACGTGCTTCAAAATGTGTGTATGGTCATTCGCATGAATATCTACGCAACACAAGTACATGTAGTGTGGCGTGCCAGCAGGAAATCACGGAACTTCTGCACTAAATATTGGTATTCAATGCACATCAAACGTCCACTACGTTATTCAGCCTGAAGGCGTATAGCGGCTCTTTCAGGACGAGACGCAAAAGAGTCTTCATGGCAAACTGCACTGGCTACTCTAGTCACTCCTCCAGTTCCAATCAAACCCGTCCACATCATCTTCTGCATCGCGTCTTTGAACGCCTCTGCAAGAAAATAATCTTCCGCCACGGATCGGTCACTTCCCTTAGCGGGACTTTGAGGCGAGGAGTCTCCCTGGCAACAGAGGGTCGGTCTCATTCTAGAAGGGTTTGTGCCGTGCCTTCTCTTCAACCTTGTTAGTTTCGGAACGGGCCGGCCTTTGAGAGTAGCCAAGTCGCCGTGGAAAGGGGGTGAAAAACCTCCCGGTGCATTTATCTTGGGCTTTGAGATCGGTTTTGAAAGAAGACACTGGAAAAAGACCCCCCTTTCTTGTGCGGCCCTCGTACCTTTGTGGACACCAGAGTCAGAGCAAGCACATGACTAAGGCAGGCTGTGTCAACGATGGAGAGCTTTGAACTCGTCTCTGTCTTCCTCTGAAAAACTAAATATGTCTGGAAAGGAAGTAATGTGAACTGCAGAATGTATAAGCACCAAATTCCCCATCCTGAACGACAGACTGAAGAATGTGAAGTCAAACCAAGTGGGGGTTTTAATAAATAAGTGTGATTCCCTGGAAAATACTTTTATGTTTGAAAGTGGGTATTTGAACAACGAAGTTTCGTGAAATGCCCACTGCCCCTCTGCTCCCATATCCACAGACCTACACTTCAGTATAGGGTTAAGTATGTACTCACAATTTCTTCCTACATAGGCAGCACTAGCTGCATGACTGACACCTGCCATTTTGGGTGGATAATCTAACAGGAGAGGCCACTTTCTTCCAGACGACAAGCCAGTGTTGCAACAGATTGTCCCTCCAAGCTGATGAGAAGGACTTGCGAGAGACCGGAGAGAGCAACCCAAGTGGTCTGGTGAGTGGAGGTGGCACGCCAGGCATGCAGACACCACCACAACCAGGCTGCCGAAGTCGAGGCGAACCTCATTCCATTCTTAAATGAAGCTGGCAAAGCATGCACAGTTACACAGCAGATGTCCTTTCCATTCACCCTAGAGTGCACCCAAGTCTTTCTACCACCAGGACCTCAGCACGCCATGCATGAACTCTCATACACAGAAGCTCCGCTGAAGCTATCTTCACAAGGGAGGCACGTCCTGCAATCTCAGCTCCTGACAGACTGCCCTCGCTGTGATAAGACCGTCACATCCACTGCCCATCCCTCACCACGCATGGTTTCTTGCCAGCCAACATTTCTTCGGGGAATGCAGGGAGACAGGTCGGTGACCTTGCTGTGAGATGGGAGGAACAGACAGGAGTCTCATCCACAGACACGGAGTATAGAACAGTGAGGCACCTGTGCATGTCTCGTCTGTAACTGCGTACTGGTGCTCGTGTAGACACATAAACACATGTGCATACATCACACGCAGAGATAAAGACACGGGAATTGTAAACTGCCGAGTCAACAATTAAGACGACGGCGTGCAGACACACCAATACACATGCACACCGCACATGTACATGTATATTGTCATTGCGGCAGCTAGGGCTCGAGGCTGATGAAGAGAGACCGAGTGGCTCTGCTACTGTGCTAGCCTAACACGTGACAGCTGCCGGCAGACTATCAGTTAAATTAATAGTATGGCTAAGAGACGTAAAACTACACACACACTGATTGTTGCACGTGAAGAGGACGGAGGTAAATAACAGAAAAATTTAATTACCTTGCGGCACGCTAATACATGGTCACCCATCACACACATTCACACACGTGAAAACATGGAGGCACGTAAACACTATGCCCCTGCATCCTCACGCATGCATCAATAAACACGCACGTGCACTCGTCGTACACACGCATAGGGAATGGACCCAATGGAACTGGTTCTGTAGTTTGCGGTAAACAAGACAGAGCCGAGCCTTCAACTGACAAGTAAACATCCCAAAGTGCGGCGGGGCGGCCACGACGGACACACGCGGCTCGTGTCCAGTTGGATGAGCCGCGGCTGTGTGGCGTGGATTTCAAGGGCAGCCCGGACATCTCCAGTCCGTCAGCAGCATTCAGTCTCTGGGGCGAGGGATTCGGCAGTCGCTGGCACAACAGTAAACGTCAACATTGACCTCTGGCAGTTTATTTGTACGTTCATGCCCTCGCGCCAGCCCAAGGTAAGGCAATCGCGAGGCGTCCGGCAGGTTCCGGGACTGTTTATTGCTTTGCCAGAATCCAGAGACTTCAAACCTCCACCATTTTCCCCTGCACACGTTCTGACCTCCACCGTGTTGTCCGCCTCAGCAATCTCCGCCTTCAATGCAAATTTGGGATTATCGTGGAAATCGCTTTTCTAGAGACATTTGCTGTCGGGCAAAACACTGCCTTCAAACCCAGATCTTTTTTTCTTAAGTGGCATCGTCTGGGCTCGACGGCGAGCGAAGGCAAGGGAGACGAGGTCAGAGGTCAGACGGAGAGCAAGGCAACAAGAACCTTCGTTGTTGTCAGCTTGTCACTTCTGTCCAACGGCGAACAGCTCTCGGTGACAGCAACTCGACTGTATACATCCATTAGTAGCCCGAGTTTCGCTGTATCCATTTTTTACCATTGAGGCCGCTGTTATGAAATGTGTATTTAAAGTGATAAACATACTTTCACAATTTCCACGACATGTGCGCACTATCAGTTTGTCAAATTAGGCCTTGGGTCACTTTCAAAGTGCTCAAGCGCAGTGAACGAAGATATTCTTGATTACAAAAACCTTCAACGCAATCTAATTCAGGCGCGCTTCCTTCGTGCTGTTTTCTTCTTTTTATCGCATCGACTTTTTGTTGTGTTGTCGTCAATGTCAGTCGTGACGTGAGTCGTGGCTCATGATCACAGTGAAGTCCATCAATCCTGGCACTCACGCCATCTTTGATCTCCACCCACACTACTTAACTGTCGTCATTTCCATCTTTAAATCGATTCTTCTTTTTGTCCCCCCCCCCCCCCCCGCTTCATCCATCAAAAGTCACATTTCTTCACGCTAGTCTTCTTTTCTTTCTCTCTCCTTTGAGACTTCAAACCAGGCTGCCAATCCCACAACGACTATTGCAGCAACATTTGGCCCGTGGCCCGTGGCGATGGAGAGAGAGAAGGGTAAAAGAGGGGGAGGGGGAGGAGGGAGGGGGGGGGGAGGAGTTGGGTTTCCACACTCTACAAGGACAAAACCCGAGGATACTGCGATTTTCCCCAGGGTGTTTCGAGCACCCACCGCACCCCATCCCACAACTCCTACCCGCCGGGCCCATCTCCTACTCCCGTCCCTCCTCACCCCCTTCTCTACCCCCACCTCCCTCCCCATTCCCCAACCTCCTCTTTTCTTTTCGGCATTCCTGACATATCTACTGCCTATCATCTATGAGGACAGCTGTGTGGTGGCCGTGCAGTGCGATGTCGTGTCCGGTCACTCGGGCTAGGGACAGGGAGGGCTGTCCAGAAAGCAATGCTTCGTAAAAAAGAGACATACAGCCGGGGGAAAGGCCACGCGCGTGATTCACGGTGAAGATCAGTTAGCACTAATGCCTGCCGTATCATTTGCTTCCCCATTCACTCTCGAGGCATCCCGCATTTCACGTTCGAGTATTCATTTTCTATCGTCATGATAACATGATAACATGACGAGATCAAAGATGGTACCGACGACTAATTACGATGTAGTGATGATGCTTCTTTCCTTGTAATGATGATATAATTCCTGAGAGGACGGATAGCATTTAATCGCTAGCACTCTTAAATGAACCGGAAGAAAAATAAGTTTTAAAAAGTGTGTGTGTGTGTGTGTGTGTCTGTGTGCGTGTGTGTGCGTGTCTTTATGTGTGTGTGTGTGTGTCTTTGTGTGTGTGTGTGTGTATGTGTGTGTCTGTGTGTGTCTGTGTGTGTGTCGCGCGCACGCGCGCGCGAGAGAGAGCAAATGAGTGAGTGAGAGATAGAGAGACAGAGACAGACAAACGGACAGACGGAAGGACGGATGGACGGACAGACGGACGGACGGACGGACGGACGGACGGACGGACGGGCGGACGGAGAGACAGACAGTGAGTTTTGGTTTAGGAGAAGCGGAGGCCCAGAGAAAACCAGAATGATTCATTCACATACACGTACGTGCGTATGCAACAGTATACATCATTAACATGATCACTTTATCGATCTCTCTCCAGACAGCAGCAAAAAGCGCACTGTGGATATTCATCTGGGGACTTCGACCAAAGTCACGTGGCATCGATGGAGTGGGCTGATGATCATGCACGCAACAGAAACACCTGGAGCTGCAGGCCAGACGAAAATATTCTCGTCGTCCTTCATCATCGCCCCCCTTGGAGCCAGCCTGCATGCGTGACATTCCTGTGGCGATAACGCTTGGCTTGCCTTGACGGCAACACCCATTCCTACAACTTTTCTTTCCTCTAGATCTTTGAACCGAGGCCAGTGATGCCAGGGTCTGACAGTGGTGCCAGGGTCTGACAGTGATGCCAGGGTCTGGCAGTGATGTCAAGGTCAGACAGTGATACCAAGGTCAGACAGTGATGCCAAGGTCAGACAGTGATGCCAGGGTCTGACAGTAATGCCAAGGTCAGACAGTAATACCAAGGTCAGACAAATATGCCAAGGTCAGACAGTAATGCCAAGGTCAGACAGTAATGCCAAGGTCAGACAGTAATGCCAAGGTCAGACAGATATGCCAAGTTCAGACAGATACACCAAGTTCAGACAGTGATGCCAGGTAAGACAGTGATGCCTGGGTCAGACAAGGTATTTAGACAGTCAGTGTTGATGACATTTGGTCATTGTGTAGGGTTGCAGTGGAGAGTGGCGTGAGGTGGACCTGTTTCCTCTCGCTCCAGTCGCCAAGTGGAATGCTGATTAGGGGGGGGGGGGGGGGGGGGCGGCGAAAAAGCAAGACACAAATGCTGGTCCGTCAACGTCATGGCAAATTGAACCCTGGCAAAACTGCATCCACAAGCAGTAAGTGATGGATTTGATACATCGAGTGATGACGCCATCACTGCCAAGGTGCCGGGTTACCTGGACATTCCGAATACCTCCCACATCAATCATCAGTTCATTTACACCACAAGGTGGACATCACGGGCTCGGGTTTCCTCACGCTCGCACGTTGACCCGAAGTTTGGGCGAACAGCTTTTCACCCCTTGCTACACATGGCTGTTTCACTAAATATGTCTTTTCCCCCAGCCCGTCTCGCATCTCCTGCAATCTGCCCACTAGTCAGCCACAATCTTCTGTGAATTTGTTCCGAGCCTGCCACAGACGGGGTTGTAGACATGGAAGGCAGGGGGTGGATGTCTGACAGGGGGAGGAGGAGGGATGGGTGTGCACAGGAGTAGGAAGTTAATAGGAGACTAAAATTTCACTGTTCTGTGTGTGTGTGTGTTTATGCGCGCGAAAGAGACAGACCGTCGGAGGAGAGAGAGAGAGAGAGAGAGAGAGAGAGAGAGAGAGAGAGAGAGGGGGGGAGATAGAGAGAGAGAAAGAGAGAGAGAGAGAGAGAGACAGACAGACAGAGAGAGACACAGACAGAGAGAGAGAGAGAGAGAGACAGAGAGAGACAGAGACAGAGAGAGAGACAGAGAGAGAGAGAGAGAGAGACAGAGAGAGAGAGACAGAGACAGAGAGAGAGAGAGAGAGAGAGAGACAGAGAGAGAGAGAGAGAGAGAGAGACAGAGAGGCAGAGACCGAGACAGAGAGAGACAGAGACAGAGAGAGAAAGGGGGGGGGGGCGGAGGCTGGAGAGGGGCCAAGTAGTGGAGTGCACGCTGACAGGCAAGGCTTACAGGAAGAATGGCTATGGGGGTACTGGAGGGCGAACGGAGGGGGAGCGGACTGGGGGAAGTAGCGGACAGGGTGGGGTAGGGTGGGGGAAAAGCAGTTTTCCCCATTCCATGAGGTCCAGGCGAGGTGGACAGCTTAGCGAGTCCATGCACGCGTCACACATGCACAGAAAACGCGGGCCAGCAGTGGAAACTGGCGAGGACTTGAAGCAGGACACGTCCCAGACGCGGGACAGCAGAACGTGACCAGGAGGTCTCTGCATGCATTTCGCAAAGCCTCGTCCACTTGACTGCTAAGTCTAGCTGCATGCATAATCATCTGGCCGTGTCCTTCACGCCCGCTTCTTCCATCGCTACGCTCTCCATTCGCCACTGAGTAAACACGACTCCAGCCCAGGTAACAGCTGGCGTATCTACATGTCTGAACAGACGTGGAGTGTTAACGGACTCTCTGGAGAAAGCAAGAAAAAAAATCAAACCATAAAGAGCTTCGAATGGTATAACGTAAATGTGCTCACTTCATTACTTGCTATCTACGGTAAGATTTTCTCCATATAAACATCAGGAGCGAGGAGCATGTTGCTCGATGCACAAACAAGACAAAAATGTTAGCAAAATGGCTAGAGTAGTCGGACACTGAGTTAGCTGGAAGCGCAGCACTCGTTGACTGTGTTGACTGCAAAGGGCAAAGCCCATCAGAACACACACACTCACCCCCGACCCAAGCGGGGGTGGACGATAGGAATCTTTGTGGGGCAGGTAAACTTTTCTCTCAGATTGCCCTCACACCTCTACCTACACGCCTACACCGACAGACCACCTTCAAACCCTCAATCCTACACCGGGTAGATACTCTCTTGCCTTCCCGTCATTTCACCCATTTTAATCCCATGGCAATGAGCAGACTAATTCCATCTTCTCGAAGTCTCTCATATTCATCCTACCTAATCATTTCATCCACCCACATCAACCTTCCCCACCTATGTCCCCCTTCCTCTACAACGCCTCCCCCCCCCCCCTCCTTCTGCACCATCCCCACCACCCCCACCCCAAACATGGAGCTAGTAGCTCCGCTCCCAGACACGCTACACTCGCCTGAGTGGGCGATAAGGACAACATTCAATATTGACATACTGCCGCTTTGGCCATGAATGAGGTATTGCCCCGCGGTACTGGACAGTTCTCCACGAGTCCCAGGCTTTTTGCAGCCTGGGAAAGCGGCCAAACACCCACGTTAAACAACGTAATGGAATTTTGCCTGGCCCGATCATTGCTCACGCTGGTGGGATCTCTGCTGGCATGATGAAATGCCAGACCTCCACGACCTTGAATGCGGTCAAAGTGCATTCCTCGCGAGGTTACAGAGGATTCAGTGTTTCAAACACTACCAGGCTCACGCAAAACAGACAGCGATAATGAAATTTACCTGTTCGCAAAGGCATGTCATGCAAAAGTTATATTTATATATTGGAATTAAAGAAGAGAACGAGTGAACAGGAAGAGAGGAGGACCATACAAACCAAGTGAACAGGAAGAGAGGAGGACCATACAAACCAAGTGAACAGGAAGAGAGGAGGACCATACAAACCAAGTGAACAGGAAGAGAGGAGGACCATACAAACCAAGTGAACAGGAAGAGAGGAGGACCATACAAACCAAGTGAACAGGAAGAGAGGAGGACCATACAAACCAAGTGAACAGGAAGAGAGGAGGACCATACAAACCAAGTGAACAGGAAGAGAGGAGGACCATACAAACCAAGTGAACAGGAAGAGAGGAGGACCATACAAACCAAGTGAACAGGAAGAGAGGAGGACCATACAAACCAAGTGAACAGGAAGAGAGGAGGACCATACAAACCAAACAACCCGACATGACCAAATCGTGACGATTACAACAACGCCGGTTAGGACGATGATGATTTTGATAATGACGATGATGCTGATGCTGACGATGCTGATGATAATGACGATGACGACGACGACGATGACGACAATAATGACAATGACTATGATGACGATGATGATGATAATGATGACGACGACGACGACGATGACGACAATGACAATGACTATGATGACGATGATAATGAAGACGACGACGATGACAACGATGATGATGATAATGACAATGACGATGATGACGACGACGACGACGATGACAACGATGATGATGATTATGACGATGACAACGACGACGACGACAACAATTATGATGTTATGACGACGACGACGACGACGACGACGATGATGATGATGATGATGATGATAATGCTGATGATGACAACGACGACAACCACAATAAAACCGATCTCTCACACTGACGACTGGCCACGAGACCGAGGGACAAGACAGGACAAGACAGGACAAGACAGGACAAGACAGGACAAGACAGGACAAGACAGGACAAGACAGGACACGGCAGGACACGACAGGACAAGACAGGACAAGACAGGACAAGACAGGACAAGACAGGACAAGACAGGACAAGACAGGACAAGACAGGACAAGACAGGACAAGACAGGACAAGACAGGACAAGACAGGCCTGACACGGCGAGACAGACTGCGAGGAGGACGCACCTTGCGACTGCAGTTCTCCAGGATGATGTAGACGTTGTCGTCGTCCTCGAAGTAGCTGTGGAACTCCACCACGTTCCGGTGCTTCAGGTCGCGCTGCAGCTCCACCTCCCGCACGATCTGCAACGACAGGCAGCAAGGCATCGTCAGCGTGGCCCGACTGATGGAGGATGGTGATGGCTCTACGGCCTTTCAGGTCCAGTAGGATATGTAATGTAAGGCTATGCATTGAACACACATTGGTTGGAAATTGACAGTGCCGAGCCCCAGTAGGATTTGTAAGGCTATGCCATGCACTGAACACACATTGGTTGGAAATTGACAGAGCCGAGAGTCTATTTCCATAGATATTAAGCTTTTAGAAACTGTGCAGGACGACGCGATGAGTATCAGAAACAGACAGATGGAAAGTTGCAAATGTGTCACAAGAAGAGAACAGATGTGTGCAACGACAAAAAATATGCTGTGAGAAAGAAGTGTTGATGGATGAGTGGGAAAGTGATGAAAACATGCCGATAGATGACGCACACAGACTGAAACCAGACGGTCATGAATCAATAACAGGGGTATAACACATGCAGAGTTACGGAGAAAAGCATTTCCTCATACTTTCATGTGTTGTGTATCAAACTGTGTGCATGTGCCATAGAGATGGAGGGAGGTTGGGTGGGTGGGACTTTAAAACAACAACAAACTTGCTTTGTGACATATTTTCTCATTATCAGATCTTCACGACGTCAGATATAATTCACATTAAGTTTCAGTGGGAACCCTTGGATTATGTTCAATTGAAGAGGCGAAAATGAATGGCAATACTTAATGTTCTAATCAATTGATCGCATTCGGCGCGGATTTGACATCTTACTGGCAGTATGGCAATTTTGAAGATTCATTTTCGAAGAGAGGGGCTGACGAGGTGGGGGTGGGGGACCTGTGTGTGGGCCACTTCTTATCATTCAAGACCAAGTTTCACCACCATCAGCAAAGCTATCTACAGCCAAGGCTTTTATAGTGGTCATTGCCAGCAGCTTGTAGCTCTGCTTGTGACCGGAGTTTTGGATAACACCCTTGCAAGAACGCCCAAAGCAGAACGCTGTCTGATAAACGAGTTTGGACCATCAGATCTTCTCTGTCTGGGAGTCGGAGTCAAGTGCAAGCCCTTCCCCTGCCCAATCCGCTTCCATCCCCAGGCACCGCGCGAAATGACGGCGGAACCTGCGACCAAACATTTACACACAGACGTGGAAACAAACGAGCGCAAACATGGACAACACCTAACCCACCCTTTTCTCCGACCACCACTTTCATCTTCACCAAACAGGTGTTATATGCGGCAACGACATTACAGATTGCAAAGATGCAAGACAAACTATTCCAAGCAGACCGTGCACTGTACTTATCTGTGAAAAGGGAAGCGGGGTACTACGAACCAATGAAATTAATGTACATATCTATTGCGTCATTCTGAGGATTCAACACCCTTCGACTCGGTCTAAGTGAAAGATTATGGGAACACCCACGTTTTTTCCCTAGACTCATCGTCGGGGCCGTTTATTCTTCGACAAGTGTTCCAAAGCATGTCTGCCCAACACTCCACAAGACGTTATCTATGCTCCGCTACTGCCCTGATGGCAAAAGACAGCCGTTACAAATCTTTCTTCTTGACCTCTATGCTGCTGAAGTTGTGTAGGCATCTGCGACGATGACTCGGAAGTAAAATGGCAGGAAAGCGAGCGAGCGAGAGACATAGAGCGAGCGAGCGAGAGAGAGAGAGAGAGAGAGAGAGAGCGAGAGAGAGAAAGAGAGAGAGATACAGATAGATAGATACAGAGAGAGACAGACAGAGACAGACAGAGAGAGAGAGAGAAAGACAGAGAGAGAGAGACACAGAGAGAGACAGAGAGAGAGACACAGAGAGAGAGAGAAGGCGGAAGAAGCCGAGATATTTAGTCCATCAGCAGGTGCTTCAGTGGCTGTTGGAGCAATGGTTTCTGCAGAATCTTCCATCTGTTTCCTTCCAAAAACAGGTCTTGCATTCCCAACCACACCAACCCAGCAGGAGTGTGCGAATGGGTTTATGCGTTTTAGTGTACAAAAGTAGGTTCGACCTTGCACTTGTGTGCGAATGTGTGCGTTATAGCTTTTTCATGTGCCTAGTGGGCAAGTTACTTAAGACTTAAATTCAACGTGTCGGAACGATGTTATCATTTTAAAAAATGGAACCAATTTACCCAGAGCAGAAAGGGCGTACCCCACGATACGCACAATGAATACTACACGACATTTGGAAATGGAAAATTTCGGATGAAACTTCTATATCACCAGCTGAAAGGCTTCTAATTGGAAAGCAGACCTCCAAATCCAGAAAGAAACCAAAACTACCGTAAATGGCAAAATAGAAAACCACTTCCTATTTGGATAATATCAAGAAGTAGAACGAGACGAGCTCTGCTGAAATAATCCGTTTTATAGCACCACATGCACAAAGAAACCTTGTTCGTACTTCAAACGTGAGCTAAACAGGGGCGAAATCCTGAAGTTTTCACAAATGCTGGTCACTACTGATACAGAAAAAGAGTTCTGCCTTCCTTCCACTGTCGCTACATCCCATTCTACGGAGGCCACACAGGTGTTCAGTTCTCATCCCATATGACTCCAGTCGAAAAGGCGTCCCCAAGTGGGCCATGGCCACGCAAACCAATCTTCACGACTCCAGACAGAGATAGTTCGGTTTCAGGCCACGGTAGAAAGTTTCCCAGCACTCAAAAGGGCACCACAGACAACACGGACGTTTCACAGCGCGTAGGTGGCACTAAAGCAGTGACGGCAGAAAATATACAACTTCTGGAGCTGACCTCTCTTCCGCTGTCCAGATTTACACGTCCAGCTGTGGTGCAAAGGAGGTGGCCATACTCTTAGAGAACATCAAAGAGGAGGGCACGCTACAAATGGCTTTGTGAACATACCCACCCATCCACCCACCCACCCATCCACTCACCCATCCATCCACCCACCCACCCATCCACCCACCCATCCATCCTCCCATTCACCCATCCACCCACCCATCCATCCACTCACCCATCCACCCATTCACCCACCCACCCACCCATCCTCCCATTCACCCACCCATCCATCCACTCACCCATCCACCCACCCACCCATCCATCCGTACACGAGTCTACTGGTTCATCCATTCTTCTTATCATTCATCTAGCAATCCATCATTCCATTGCATCTATCCTTCCCAGCCACCCTGTCCTTCAATCCGGCGCATTGACGGCTGCAGACTGCTGGCTCAAGACCCGTGCAAGGAAGGGCGATATGTCTAAAGACGCCCGTCCCTAGCATTCTGAGACATAAACAGGAGGTCCGTCCACCCATAAAAATTCCCGCAACACGTCGCTCGTGGAGGGGTGGGGGTGAGAAGGGGAGGGGGTTGTATAGGGCGTGGGTGGGGATGGGGGAGGAGATATGAGAGGGTAGCTAAGGAGGCGCGATAAGCGCAGCGCAGGAGCAAGAAGAAGGGTGCCTCCATAAACACTACTAACAGAGTCCAAGGAAGAAGGGTGCCTCCACAAACACTACTAACAGAGTCCAAGGAAGAAGGGTGCCTCCACAAACACTACTAACAGAGTCCAAGGAAGAAGGGTGCCTCCACAAACACTACTAACAGAGTCCAAGGAAGAAGGGTGCCTCCACAAACACTACTAACAGAGTCCAAGGAAGAAGGGTGCCTCCACAAACACTACTAACAGAGTCCAAGGAAGAAGGGTGCCTCCACAAACACTACTAACAGAGTCCAAGGAAGAAGGGTGCCTCCACAAACACTACTAACAGAGTCCAAGGAAGAAGGGTGCCTCCACAAACACTACTGAGTTCAAGGAAGAAGGGTGCCTCCACAAACACTACTAACAGAGTCCAAGGAAGAAGGGTGCCTCCACAAACACTACTGAGTTCAAGGAAGAAGGGTGCCTCCACAAACACTACTAACAGAGTCCAAGGAAGAAGGGTGCCTCCACAAACACTACTAACAGAGTCCAAGGAAGAAGGGTGCCTCCACAAACACTACTAACAGAGTCCAAGGAAGAAGGGTGCCTCCACAAACACTACTAACAGAGTCCAAGGAAGAAGGGTGCCTCCACAAACACTACTAACAGAGTCCAAGGAAGAAGGGTGCCTCCACAAACACTACTAACAGAGTCCAAGGAAGAAGGGTGCCTCCACAAACACTACTAACAGAGTCCAAGGAAGAAGGGTGCCTCCACAAACACTACTAACAGAGTCCAAGGAAGAAGGGTGCCTCCACAAACACTACTAACAGAGTCCAAGAGAAGAAGAGGGTGCCTCCACAAACACTACTAACAGAGTCCAAGGAAGAAGCGTGCCTCCACAAACACTACTAACAGAGTCCAAGGAAGAAAGGTGCCTCCACAAACACTACTAACAGAGTCCAAGGAAGAAGCGTGCCTCCACAAACACTACTAACAGAGTCCAAGGAAGAAGGATGCCTCCACAAACACTACTAACAGAGTCCAAGGAAGAAGGGTGCCTCCACAAACACTACTAACAGAGTAAAAGGAAGAAGGGTGCCTCCACAAACACTACTAACAGAGTCCAAGGCAGAAGGGTGCCTCCACAAACACTACTAACAGAGTCCAAGGAAGAAGCGTGCCTCCACAAACACTACTAACAGAGTCCAAGGAAGAAGGGTGCCTCCACAAACACTACTAACAGAGTCCAAGGAAAAAGGGTGCCTCCACAAACACTACTAACAGAGTCCAGGGAAGAAGGGTGCCTCCACAAACACTACTAACAGAGTCCAGGGAATTCACGGCGAGGAAGTCGCCCCAAAGCACCCTATGAGTTGTCAGATTGGACGTAGGGCAGTTTCTGTCTATCCGTTCACCCAGCTACCCAGCACCACCTTGAACTATTTCCCGCTGAACCCCAACCCCCACCCCCAATCTCGGCTCGTTACTTCCCTCCTTGAGTTGCTGCTATGGACACCCCAGCAAAGGCCGAAGACCAGCAGGACTGGGGAAGAGATCTAGAGAGCACCAGGCAGCAGCCAGGTGATAAAGATACCCCGGGCCCTGGTGGTGATAAATGCCCTAAGTCGGCTCCGCTCAGAGACCTTTGGTCCATTTGCAAATCCTGCAAGCCGTGGACACGGTTACTTGGTCACTTGCTGAAATGCAAAGATATTACACAGAAGGTCGCAACTGACATGTTCTTTGTAATGGGGGTGAGTGCATGTATTAAAAAAGTAAATTCTTGTCACTAAAAGTGGAACCAAGTCGTATGCCGGTGATGTGGATGGGTGCAATGGGAGCAAAGAAGAACGTCAACCTGCAGGAGTGGTAGTTTAATTTAATGCATTTTCCCAGCAGAAAAGATGGACGGATTTATCCAAGCTCCCCTACCGGAAGAAGGCTACAAATCCAGCTGGAACTGCATGCCTTGATATGCAAGCTGACAATGGGACGATTCTGCCCACGAAAGCCGGAAACGATGCAGGCAAGATTTTATATGAATCACAGCAGCTTATCACGAGCGATACAGCTCTGATGGAACTAGGCCATCCTAAAACCAAGATAACCTCCATTCCCTCTCCTGCAAATGGGATCTCAAAACACTCACTCACTCACACACACACACACACGCACACACACACACACACACCCCCCCCCCCCCCCCCCCCCCCAAACCTCTCAGCCACCTCAAACCGTTATCATGTATCCTCGCCTGACACTTTAGTCCCTTTGCCCAACCCTCCTCCCCCATTCCCGGTCGTTATCCCCAATTAATTTTCTGTTGGCTGGGAACACATGGCTTTGACCGCAGTCTTTACTATCCCACGAAGAATCTGGTTACAGACACTAATCAATGAAGCATTCAACCAAAACCTGTCATCCATTTTAGCATGCAGAGTCCAGCATGCTTAACAGCTCGTGTTTAATAGTCGTGCTGACTTCAGTTGTAAGTCACTACGCATACCCACCCTTGCTTGCTGAAATGAGAAATGAGCCGTAACATTCCACGACAGTGCTGATCTATCATGTTCCATTTAGTTTGGGCCATATTCAGCTGTCTTCAGTTGAATTAGTCCACCTTGGTCAATGGCCTTTAAAAACGCGAAACTATCTCAAGATTCTTTTAACACGAGATTGTGATCTTAGATAAACCTCTATCACTGAACAGGATAGGGGCCTTTCAAGCCATCACTCTTCTTGCTGTCAGAAGACCCACCCTCTCTCACCCCTTGACCTCCTCTCCCCACAGACGTCAATTACAGTTCCATCAGCGGCAGCACCCTGGCCGTTTCCTCTTCTAGCCATGTAGGGAAGCAACGCAGCAGAGAGACAGGACTTCTTGCCCCCCACCAGCGCATTCAGACCATTTGTCTCCACACCGTGGCATTACGGCGCTGCTGATAGTGGGACAGGCGGGCTTTTGTGCTCTCAGTAAGTAGTCCCTGCTACTGTATGGACCCTGTTTACAAAAAGTCTAACTGAGCACCCGAACTCCTGAAATAGGTTCCTCAGCGTTAACGGCAAGGAAGGTCGGCAAAATTTTAGACCCACTTCAACGCGGCACGGCAGCAACCCAGAGCCGCAAGATCTCGGGACAGCAAGATCTCGAGACATAGTTATCACAACCAAGGGAGCCCGATATTAGCCAAGACGAATCTCCCTTGATTTTAAACACGTGCAAGTCAAAGACACAGTTTAATTTTGTTTCTTAAAAAGGCAATTCTCTTGTATTTTATCTTGCACGGCTGAAATACTTCAGGTGATCTTGACCAAGGCTTAATGAAATGTTGCAGCTTCAGTGCCACTAAGTCAACACATGAATATTGTTTTCTTCAAATAGCACTTCATCATTCACGTTCACGTTCACGTTTTATCCCTATACAACGTCACATCCTTTCCATGCCTCACTGTCAAACTTAAAAAAACAACTATACTTAAAATCAATGAGGCACCAAATATATTACCGTACCATCCCATCGGCCCCTTTCAAACTCCTGTATGTTGTTTCTCTATCAAGTATTCGAAGTCATCAATCATTCCTCCTTATCTTGCCCATTAGCAACCCAAACCTTCCCCCTCCTTTATGTGCCGTGTGACTTGTAAGGCTCGCAGTGAATCAAACGAAGCCGTGTGGCTGATAATGTCTTTTTTCATCTGGCGGAAAGTGCTGCAGGTTTCTCTGCTATCCCCCTTCCTTTCTCTCGAGCGAGCCAAATTTATCGGCCTTGGAACAAAACTCAACAAAAGTTTTACTTGGCCGTCTTTCGTCTCCACAATTACATACATCTGAATCGCCACGTGATGAATACTAGCGACTAGAAACTGCAAAGAACGTCTTACTTGCGAAACTTCCATTTGGTGGCCTCAATGCATCTTTTCAAAGCTCGACAAAACTACACATTTCTGTAAATCAGCCTGTGATATTAATCTGCAGATTATTCTTACAGAGTCACACAGTCTGTGCAATTCGACTTCTCATGGCGAAATGCAGCTACGGTGAATTATTTTAGATAATCCATCAGTTTAAATGCTTCATTTTTCACAGTACTTTCCGGGCCAAAAGTTCCCAAAGTTTGCATTGCAAGTGGTCGTGGTCTTCCTACAGAAGTTTTCTAAAGACGCCTGCATGCTAAATGGCTTATACTCGACTAAGCAGTTCACCATCAGCTATCGTCTGCTGGTACATCAAGTCGTCATCCGCGAGTTCGGTGTCTCTGGCACGTCTGAGCAATTCTTCACAAACAGGGTTATAACTTCTTAAACCTCCCCTAAGCATTCTTCGTTTAAGCAAACAACACCAAAGTCTTTTTCTACACCAGTGTCCCATTAATTTCTTATCAGCTGCCCTTGGAAATAGATGTCTCTCTGAATTGCGTTTCAGCGACTTCATATTCTTCCTGGCCTCGGGCTTGAATATATGTTTTGTGAGCAAATAAATTAAAAACCGCGAGCGTGGCTGGAACGATATCGTGTGTTGCGTCTGATGACTGTCGTACAGAGGCAGACCTGTGTTCCCAGTGCAGCCCTAGGCCTGGATGTAGCCAGCAAATACACCAGGAACTGTGCTGCCTCTGGCAATTGATACACGATTCTCTAATTCCTCCTTTTCTCAACATAAAATCCTCTCTCTCTCTCTCTCTCTCTCTCTCTCTCTCTCTCTCTCTCTCTCTCTCTCTCTCTCTCTCTCTCTCTCCCCCTCTCTCTCTCCACCTCTCTCTCTCTCTCCACCTCTCTCTATCCCTCTCCCTCTCCCTCCTCTCCTTAATCCCCTCCCTCCCTCGCTCTTTCCAAAGGCAGACATTGCAATCTTACGATGTAAAAACTAGACGGTTCTTGTCTCACTGCAGCTGCCTTCACTCACCACCACCTGTTGACCACAAAGCTCTTGACTTGGCGCAATATGCAAAGAAAGTCCGGTCTTATTTGCCAAGTCTCTGGAGTTGTTAGCGCCTGCCAGCAAACTGTGGGTCGGGGCCATTTTGCTGCAGAAGGTCGACTCCCCAGGTGGGTCAGGTCCAGGCTGCGACAGCTCGAAATGTCACTCGCATGTCCCACCTGCCTCAATGTGACGGCAAGGCAAAGGTGTAACTCGCTCTGAGTGGACCTAGCAATCTTAGTAAGCTCTCTCTTTGACAGTGGCTGGTCGTCTCTGGTAATTTCTCTCTGACCAAGTCTCAGTTGCTCTGCGTGTCGCTAGTAATTGTCGTGAACTTTCAGTCTTTGACCGTGGCTAGCTGTCTCTGGTGATGTCCCTTTGACCAAGTCTCATTTGCGCTATATGGAGCCAGCAATCTCGGTGAGGTCTTTCTTTGACAGGGGCAAGATAGGTCTGTTAACATTCCGTGACCACGTCTCATTGGTGTGTGTTCGAGTGTTTGTTCCTTCTCGTGGTCATTCTTCTTTTATTGAGATTATAGTGTTCCACGCGCAATCAAAGCTTGGCACTCGCTCTTTGGTATGCGTATATACCGCTCACGAACAGTCCGTTGCAGTGATCTTTTATTTTAGTAGTTTTCTCTCCCTCTATTATGCCTTCGTACGCCTACGTTTGTACTGTGCGAACTGTTCTTTGCCAACTCAGCCATTACACCCTTCTCTTTCTAATCCCTAAATACCTTCATGGATAATCAGAGAGTGTACATTTCCCTGGGAAAAGCCTTACTAGCCCATGAGCCTTTTTTTGTCCGAAAAATACTTCCTTGGTAAAATGCAGTTATCCCTAATGATACATTATCTGGTATCGTCCTGCATGGCAGCTGTTCCTGACATCGAAGTTAAATACTAATGGCGAGAATACCACTGTGGTTATTACAAAACGTTTTATTTGTGCTGCCGTGAAGTTATAAAATCTCTGTATTCCCACTCACAGTACATCCCAGTCGAAACCGTATGGATCGTTTAAAAGTTCAAAACGTTTTGTATGCCACTCGACTTCGAATCAGGAGGCGTTTGACGACTTCCAGCGATGCACAAAAGTATTCAAACTGTTAAGTATCTCGTTCAAAGCAGAATCAAAATCAAACGCAAAACAACACAGTTACTATATTCATTCTCCATTGTTCTCTAGAAGTAACATGTTTAAAGTCACCAGGTTAAAAAGTTACAAAGTTTACGGGGAAAATACCCCCCGGAAGACAGGTAGGTGGCTGCGGGGCAGAGAGAGCGAGAGAAAAAAATCCAGATGTATCCATAATCTTCCTCTCCCCTAACGAGAAGGAAAAAAGAAACAAGTTTTAAGGGCGATTCAGAGTCTCTCCCACTTCCTGCCTCTCCATCCACCTCATCCTGCCCCCTCCCCTGGCCTCCCTGTTACCCTCTGCAGAGCAGGGCAGAGTGCATGGGTGCTTGATACGGCTTGAAAGATGTGAAACGTGGACTAGGTGCAAGGAGAGCAGCAGGTCGCACGCGGTGTAAACTCCAGGTGACCACCCGACATCGCCTCCTTGTCTCTCAAAGTATCGCCTCCCTGGCAGCATGTCAGGGCATGCAGGGGCAGTATTTGTATCGACAGTTCGCAGCGCTATCGCACTTCACAGATTGAGACACCTGCAAACCTCACGGCCCTGACTTGTCCTGCTAAGAACTGGTAAACAGTATGGATGGACTGGAGGAAATAGGTGGAAGGTTGGATGGCAACGTAGTGTGGGGCAGCACATGGGGGGGGGGGGGGGGGGGGGGGGGGGGGGGGGGGGGATAGGGGAAGGGTTGGGATATGAGGCGGAGTAGAGTGGTGGAGGATTGTTGGGTAAAAGAGTGAGGGCTGAGGGAGGATTGGGGGGGGGGGGGGGGGGAGGGATATGAAGGGGAGGGGTTGAGGTTTGCTAACAGATGTAGTTTCTAGAAACAAACAGTATTATTCTTTGTTGTTTCCCCTCTTCTGTACGGGCTTGCAGCGTACACAAACACCAATGCTATCCCACATGGTGGTTCAAAGGGGCAGGTTCAGTAAAACAGTGCCAATATATCACACCAGGACAGACAACTAATCCAGGGGGTGGGATGGGGGAGGGGGGGAGGGAGAGCTACTGCACAGGAATGCGTCTGTCTGGTCTATCGTCATACGTCTGGAGTAGGGACTCCTGGCTGGCCAGACGATAGCTCCAGGCGGAGGCGTGACATAATAAAATAATCATATAAAAGGGAGGGGCGACGGGGACAGACAGGATTACGACTTGATGGAATTTACGGACGTCTCTGCTATTAAGTGCCTCTATGGGAAAATTGTGTTGAAACTGAAACTGAACCTAGCTTAGGTAGACACGTGCTACACACCCCTCGTGCTCTTCTAGCACAGCGCTAGTACGTCCCCATACTGACAAGGACTCGAGCAAACTCCATATGTTAACACGATAAGAAGTATGAGTCAAACCACATCCAAGCCAAACTAAAATCAGCCCACATGGTGGATCCAAGAGATGGTCGGTCTGTGAGTCGAAACACATAAGCCAAACTAAGTCAAACCACTCGGATTAAGAAAGGCGGGTAAGTCGTTCAAACCACATGGTACCCGATGTCAAAACCACATCAGCGTCAAGCAAGATGGGGTCAAACACACAGGAGCAATTTGTACACACCACACTCGATTGGGGTTAAGAAAGATTTTCTGGGGTTCATAAACCCACACAGGCAATGTTTGTGTCACACCATCTCAGCGTTAAGAAGTAATTGTTTGGGGTTCAAACCACACAGGCTAAGTATGTATTTTGGTCGTTGTCAGCACCGTCGATAATGTGTGGAGTGATGTACGGCTGGGTTTCTGTGAACAAAACAGCACAGGCAATGGTTTGTCACACCACATTCATGGTGAATGAATGTGTTGGTCCTCAACCACACAAGTTAGAAGTGGATCAAAACCCCCAAATGAGCCAATCAGAATCTGTCTAAACCACCCTGTGTATGACAACGATGTAGGCTCCCACCAGACTGCATGCTAGACGAATCCACCAGTGAGAGGCCAAGGTACATATACCACACAGGGAATGACACTGTTGTTAGGATCATAGTAGCCTATGTGCAGCTGCATACGTAGAGAAAACTAGATATCACAAGGGCAGCACTCTGTCGTCTACTCTGCTGACTAAACTCTCTCTCTCTCTCTCTCCGTCTGGCTCTCACTACATATCTCTCATCTCTCTCACTCCCCGGACACAAGGCTCAACATACACACACTGAATTACACACACACTCGACGTGAAACTGCACACCCAGCAGCAGGCCAGCACCACCTTAGGTCCCCAACACGTACCACATGACAGGAGATATATAGCCAGTCTGCTGCGCCGAACAAAGTAAGGTCTCGGTACGTGACGCAGGAAGCAACAACACGGTCGAGCCAAGGATCCGAGAGACACCTCGAGTCCACTACTGTCACCA
>JAWQFJ010012348.1:0-2500 GCA_034096865.1 Theodoxus fluviatilis
TGGTAGTGTGCGTTGGAAGTCCTGGCACAACACTACACCCTTACAAGATTATGAAGATATGAAGTGCTTGGAGATTTGATCACCTGAAAGTGGATGGAAAATTATCTGTTAAAAAATACTTTCTTTCATTCTTAAACCCCTACATCTGCTTTATCTCCACTTTTCAGCTCTGCATTTTCATTCTCTCATCTGCCTGTAGGTGGACCCTGCAGTTTTGGCGGAGCTGCCTCCAGACATTCGGCGCCAGGTGGAAGAGGACATGCAGAGGCGGCATTCCAGTCGCACACTACGGCGCCACAGATCCGATGCTCCCTCCTCCTCCTCCCAGCAGGGCCGACCGAGGAAGCCCAACATTTCCCGCCATGGCAGCTCTACTCGGAATGCCAGGGAGCAGTCTTCCCCACAGCCAGGATGTTCTGCCTGGGATGCAGAGCCTGAGAGACCTGGCACTAGTGCCACCGAAGTTCCTGCAGAGGAGAGGAGAAGGGAAGAGAGGGTGGAAGCCTTGCCATCTCTGTCTCAGGTGAGTGGGATGTTTCAGGCCAAGTCTGGTGATGGAGATCGTCCATGACCTTTCCAAAGCAATGAATAAGGATGACTAAAACCCTGGAGAGAGAGGGAGGGGGGGGGGGGGGAGGAGGAGATCCCAGCAGATAGGCACAGAGACTGACAGAGAGTCAAGAGGGAGAGAGAGAGAGAGAGAGAGAGAGAGAGAGAGAGAGAGAGGCACAGAGACTGACAGAGAGTCAAGGGGGAGAGAGAGAGAGAGAGAGAGAGAGAGAGAGAGAGAGAGAGAGAGAGAGAGAGAGAGAGAGAGAGAGGCACAGAGACTGACAGAGAGTCAGAGAGAGAGACTCACACAGACAGAGGCAGATGGAGAAAGAAAGAGTTTTGTTGTATTTTTATGTAGAGAGCTGCTGGAGGATGCATGTTTTAGAAAAGACAATGACAAATTTATTGCAGCCATGGTCTCAGCCTCAAGCAAAGTAAGCACACAACATCTGGAGACCAGTGATGTTTTCCATGAAATGGTGCAGAAATTTCTGTTACACTCAGGACACAAATGTGTAGACCAACTAATCTTGTTTTAATTTGACCACTGGTCATTTGAGTTCATCCTCCAAGGTCTTTTCCATTTCCAGCTGGACCCTGACTGTCTGAGCGCCCTGCCAGAAGATGTGCAGGAGGAGCTGCGGGCAGCCTATGCCGCCAAGGAAAGGTCACGTAATGCCAACCTTCAACCTCCGACTCTGCCCCAGAATCACCAGACTAGGGGTCAAAGGTCTCCAAGCAAAGGGAGGTCACCCAAACGAGCAAAACGAGGAAGTCCCCAGTTCAAGGTGCCACGTGGGCGGCCTGGCCAGCGCAGGATGCACGGTCCTCGAAAACTGCAGTTCCAGGAGCAGCAGCAGCAGCAGCCAACTTTAAGTCAGATGATGCATCAACAGGTAAAATAGTTTTTGACTCACATGTGAAGCAAAAGTGAGTCTATGTATTCACCCGTTCCGGGCGTCCGGGCGTCCGAAAACTTTAACGTTGAATTTTTCTCGGAGACTATTAAGTCTATCAATACCAAATGTGGCAATATGGTGTATGATGACAAGGCCTCAAAAAACATACATAGTGACTTGTCCTTGCTTCAAGGTCAAGGTCGCAGGGGCCATAAATGTTGTATAAAAAACAGCAATTTTTCACATTTTCACAATTTTCTCTGAAGTATTTGAGATTGGATACCTGACCTATATATGGTATATAGGGCAAAGTAAGCCCTATCTTTTGATACCAGTTTGGTTGACCTTGCTTCAAGGTCAAGGTCACAGGAGCTCTTCAAAGTTGGATTGTATACATATTTTGAAGTGACCTTGACCCTGAACTATGGAAGATAACTGTTTCAAACTGAATAATTATGTGGGGCACATGTTATACTTTCATCATGAGACACATTTGGTCCTATATCATCAAGGTCAAGGTCACTTTGACCCTTATGAAATGTGACCAAAATGAGGTAGTGAACCACTAAAAGTGACCATATCTCATGGTAGAAAGTGCCAATAAGCACCATTGTGCTTCCTATGTCTTGAATTAAGAGCTTTGTGTTGCATGGCCTTGGATGACCTTGACCTTGGGTCAAGGTCACATTATTTTGGTAGGAAAAATGTGTAAAGCATTTCTTAGTGTATGATGTCATTGGTAGGTTTAGTTGTTTGACCTTGACCATGAAGGTCACCTGAAGATCAAGGTCATGTAAAGGTCAAGCATGTGAGTCGTATGGGCTTTGCCCTTCTTGTTACTATAAATTTCAGGGTTTTTAAAATACTTTTTTTTTTAATTGAATGATGGCTATGATGGTGATCAATACTTAAATTTTTTAAATAAACTTTTTATTACCCTGATGTGTTTTAGTGGAGGGAGGGAAACTTGTACAGCTGTTGTCTCCAACCTCATGGAGCTGCTCAGTGTGCATCACTGGAAAAGAAACTTGTTCTGTGGTTGTTTCTTG
>JAWQFJ010012348.1:7500-32053 GCA_034096865.1 Theodoxus fluviatilis
TTTTGAAGAAAAATACAAGAAAAGGGGTGTTCTTGGGCTTGTGACTTTGTAAATGAAAGTTTTGTATAAAACATTTTGTCGCTGTAATAATATGATTTTTTCACACACACTTACACACACACACTCAATCACACACACACACTTACACACACACACACACACTCACACACACACACACTCACACACTCACACTTACACACACACACACACACACACACACACACACACACATATAATGTGATTATGTCATTAAGAAAATATGAAGCACAGGTACCCAAGGTTTCTTCCACTCAAATTTGCCAGGAATTTACACTAATAGGTATCAGTCAGTACAAAAATTAGACTGTTGAAAACATCAATGCAGTCAGTCAGCCAATCCTTTGGCATGTATGCTTTCATTCAGAAGTCTTACCGACTATGTCACTGATTGTTTCTGACCTTTTTTCCTTCTCTCTACTTCATTTCAGATACATCAGGAGGTCAGCAAGTCCAATGTGGATAGCCTCCTTTGAAAAGATTCTGTCAGACACCCAGAGTCTCATCTTCTCTCTCTATGGCAGTCGACTCCTCACGGCCTGGCTGTCTGACTCATAGACGCTGTTTAGTCTTTGTATCGTCAATTGTAGACCAAACATTTACTTACCCCTGCAACCACAGTGACAGGGATTGCAATTATCCAGTAAGGTTGTATAGTCCTCATTTGAAGCTGCAACTTCATAAAATCTCCAGCACCTGGATGTGTGGTCCGCATTTGCTGAAGGAGCCCAACTGGCACTGCTGTGCTTAAATTATGTGCATGATGTGTTGGTATCTGCATGTAAAAAACTTGTATTTGTTAGAGAGGAGCACCCTGCACATTGTTATAAATGGATGCTGTGATGGAAGAGGAAATGGATGCTGTGATGGAAGAGGAAATGGATGCTGTGATGAAAGCAGGGTTCGTACAGGTCATGGAAAACCTGGAAAGTCATGGAATTTGATTTTTCATTTTCCAGGCCTGGAAAGTCATGGAATTTCAACTTAGGTCATGGAAAGTCATGGAATTTAAGAAAGAAAAAAAAGAAAGAAAAAAAGACGTTTTCTAGGCTGTGCTTCGCGCGATACTCTAAATATAATTTTAAACGCTGAGCACGTCAGGAAAACGTGCCCTTGCAACCCATTGGTTAATTCTGAAGGCTCGTGTGCCTTCTGCTTCCTGATTGGTTCTTTGGCTAGGTGACCTCGTTTCATTTCCAAGCCGGTCCGGTCAGTTGGTTCAATTTCAAACGAGGACAGAGTGAATAGAGCTTGTTTTGTTTATGGTGCAGTGTTTCTTTGAGAATCAGATTATCATCATGCCTGGAAAGTGTCGCTTTTAAGACTCTTGGACAGGAGACCCTGAATACCGTGAGTGGGTCATGCGAGCGAGAGTGGATGGGATGGCAAAGTGCCGATTTTGTGAAAAAGACTTTGATGTATCCAACATGGGAGCGGCAGCGTTGAAAAGTCACATGAAAGGTGTCGCGCACCAGGCGCGTGCTAAAAAAACACCAAGAAGAAAAGAGCAAACGTCAAACACGAATATCAGATGTTGTTCAAATTGCAAAAAATGCTGAGACAGAGAGTCAGAGTGCTTCAAAGGTGGTGGTTCCAGCTGGCGCTGCTACGCCGGTCGAAACTAGGCCTGCACCCACTGGCAGTGGCAGTAGATCTACTGGGATTGACACTTTCTTGACAACAGAGGACACACTGAAAGCAGAAATTTTGTGGACTTTGAAAATGGTCATCTCCCACTTCTCATTCTCCAGTACCAAAGGAATGAACGAGCTGTTCCGTCGCATGTTTCCCGACAGTGTCATCGCCTCCAAGTTTGCCTTGAGTGAAAGCAAAGCCCGGTACTTGACAACTTTTGGTCTGGCAAAGGCAAAGGCCCGGTGTCGCGAAATATTCTTTCCCTGTGCCATTTTATGGCGGAAGTGCTTCTGCGCATGCGCGAAATTGGGTGCGAAATTGCGTCACAAATAAAAATTAATGTTAGTCTTTCCAACTTTCACATCACCCTTTGCTAAATTAGCAACACTGTTTTTACAGTGGTTTGATCAATTCAGTGGTTTAAATCATGGCATGCAGATTGTTGTACACAATTTCGCGCATGCGCAGAAGCACTTCCGCCATAAAATAGCACAGGGAAAGAATATTTCGCGACACCGGTCTTCTGATTCTCTCGTGCTGCTCTTTGATGAGTCCCTGAATGCTGAACTTCAGAAGAAACAGCTGGATATCCATGTCCGATTTTGCTATTTACCATTTGGCGCTGGATCGAAATGGCGACCGCATGTCTGTTTCAAAATGTTGCTGTTTCTAACGTAATTTGGTCAAATATAGTTCTGGTTTAATTAGAATAGCTTAAATATATCATATTCAAGAAGGGGATAACGATATATATGCTCATTTCTAAGCCATTTCGAAGACATTAGCGCCATTTCGGAAATAGCATGACCGTCAAAATCACACAATGGCGAGTAAGAGCGTGACGGCGCAGATGCGATTTTGACGGACAAATCAGCTGAAATCGGTTAGTTTATTGGGGTTTTTGTTTCAGTTTATGCTAGAACAATCATTTAGGAAGATATTTATTGCAATAGTTTGCACATATTGGAAAAAGTATTGTAGAACTCGGGACCTTCAGCGAGTGCTAAATAGGCGCCGCACGCGATGTTCGAAGAAATTTCATCAGACCGGAAGTGGCCGTCGGTTTCATAGAATCCACTTTTTCAAGGATTCGCACATATCAATAACACAAAATACCAATGTAACATGAAAGATGAAAGTCTTTCTGAGTTGTCTAATTTTTTTTAAACTAGTGGTAGGATTCCGTGGTAAGTTGTATCAAATCTTTGCGCTACTACAGTACTAGCCAAAATGCACTCGGCAATACCACTTCACTTTCATGGCTAATTGTGGACAATCCACAAAATATTGTGAATAAAAACAAGAATGAAAGTTGTTTATGAAGCAGAATGTTTCAAGAACATGTGTCGTGTAGTTTTGTGTTAATCCGTCCCGCTGAGAACATACAAGCCGATTACGTAAAAAAAACACCCTCCGCCACTACCGACTCACGGTGGCTCGACGGAGTTTGCATTTCGCGACTCGGGTTGGTCTCTTCTAAACACTCGTCCGTCGAAGTTTCTCATTTGATCAAGTTGAAACTTTACTACTCATTGGAGGAAAGATTGCTCTTTCGTTCGGTGTATGTTTGAACTTCCGGTGAAAATCGAAAGACGAGTTATGGATGAAAGTTCGAACGTCATCGGACATTTTGTTAAAATTTGCTCACTCCCGCTTTTCCAAACAATTTCGTACAGACACCCTCGGATTCTACAAGATTTCCCCCTTCCAACGCTATATTCGATGTTAATGTACAATGAATCTAGCGCCCGGATTGTGCGCTTGAAAGGAGAAAACAGGCGGAAATTTTCCACCTGTTTGTGTGTACATCGGACCGCAATGGCGTTGTGTAGACGCGTGCTCGATTACCACATTCAGCGTGCGTTAATCGTTGAAGCACCAGACAATTTGGGACAAAAGTATCATCATTTTAAGGAGTACTTGTTTGAAAATTTTCTGCATTTGTCAGTTTTTGAATCAATCTGCTGTAAAAATAATAAAAAGAATTATATTTTTTTTACAACGGGTGTATTGTGCGTGAGTTTGGTCGTGCGCCATACACTTTTCTCTTTAAAATTGTCATGTATCACAGTACGCTAGGTCATGGAAAATGTTGTTGAAGGTCATGGAAAGTCATGGAAAAGTCATGGAATTTTGTATCTAAAAACCTGTACGAACCCTGTGAAAGAGGAAATGGATGCTGTGATGGAAGAGGATAATGTAGAGGAAATGGATGCTGTGATAGAAGTGGAGGGTGTTGAGGAAGTGGAGGCTATGATGGAAATGAAGGCTGGTTTGGAAATTAACACTCTTGGAAATAGAAGCTCTGATGGAAATGTAGGCTACATTAGACATGGAGGCAGCATTGAAAATGGTGGATGCATTGGAAATGTAGGCTACATTAGAAATGGAGGCAGCATTGGAAATGGTGGATACATTGGAAATGTAGGCTACATTAGAAATGGAGGCAGCATTGGAAATGGTGGATATGTTGAAAATGTAGGCTACATTAGAAATGGAGGCAGCATTGGAAATGGTGGATATGTTGGAAATGTAGGCTACATTAGAAATGGAGGCAGCATTGGAAATGGTGGATACATGGGAAATGCAAGTCTTGTTGGATATTGGGATTTGAAATGGATGTTGTATTTGATTCAGAGATTACATTGGAAATGGAAGCTATATGGAAATTACATCTAAGTGGAAAGCGCTTTGGAAATGGAGGTTGTTTTTAAAGTGGTGGCAGTATCACAGATATCAGTTTTGTTAGAAAGTGCCGTTTATTTAAAGAGGCAGACTGGAACAAGTCCTGGGAGTATCAGCTAAGTTCAGTGGCTGGAAATTTGAGTGGATGTCCATTTTGATTGGAAACGTTCTTTTGAACTGAAGAACTAACGAATCATTTTGCTGTAATGTCAACTTCACCAACATGAAAAGTTGCTGTGTAAGAAAGATTACTAAAGGACTTCACACTTTAAATTAAAAGTGTTTATGAGTGGAGAAATACTCTCCTATTCTTAAAAGGGGGGAAAAAACAGATTGAATCCTGCAATCAGGAGCACAGAGAAAACGAAAGGTTTGTTTGGTATTGTATGAAATGATGTGGCAAACATCAATCATGGAATTTCAACAATATTGAAATGTTTATTGTCCAGGGATAATCATGTTACCAACAGTATCCTGCATACCTTGCATTATAGCGTAGAAATATTCACAAAGACATGTGGATGTTCTCTCCTTTTGGAGATGGTGCAAATGGGACTTATGGCTGTGATTGAACATATGCTTTGAGTGAGAGCCACATCACCACCCCACCACCCACACACCCCCACCTCCACCCCCACCTCCATCCCCACCTCCACCCCCACCTTCACCCCCACCTCCATCCCCACCTCCACCCCCACCCGTCCCCCACCCCACCCCCGCCCCCACACACTTTTCTTTTTCATACCTGGTGACAGTAATGTGCTGGAGGACTTTGTAGCATGGCAATAATCAATTTTTTCCCTTTAAATGTTCTTGTGTTTAGGAACGTGTGGAGAGCGTATATTTGTTCTAATCGTAAAAACTTTTCATGACCATGTGTCAGGCAGAAATTGAACAATATTTCTATGAGGTTTTTTTCACACAAAGCAATTATGTTTTGCTCCTACACTTCGTTTGTGCACAAGCGCACTGCTCCCTGATAGAAATATATTCCATCTCTGATAGTGACATACTGTGATAAATAGGACAAAGGTATTATATGTAAAAGATGAAAAGGTTAGATATGAAAATATAGTGATAGAGTAGCTCATGAAACAGGAAAAAGTATTTGCACTAAGAGAACAGACTGGATGCAGTTGAGATAGAAGAAGAAAAGAAACGTGACAAGAGTCCATGATGCAGGAGCGTGTTGCTTACGATAGAAACTGCAAGTTCTTGCAAGGAATAGGCCAGTGTAAACATGATGAAAGCCAATGTAAAGGCAGTCAAATGTTTGACACATGGTGACACCAGCTAGCTATTATTTGCCCTCTAGGTAGGCTTTAGTCTAGTTTTGCTCCCAACTTGTTAGATAAGGTTGCTACTATGGAGAAGTAGGGGTAAGCACAGCTCAATGAAAACTTGTTTAAGCAACCTTGCAGTGTTTATATTCCACCAATGAGGCATCTGTTGCCACAGGGTTTTGGCCTATTGCTGCCACTGCCCTGCCCTTAGATACTGCTGCTTCTTGAAGTAGCTAACATGAAGATGCATATGTATGTGTGAAAACATTTGTTTAATGGACATCAGGGGTTTCCACCCATATGAAATCCCATGTTGTTTGACTTTGGCTTCAGTGTCATGAACATTCAGGTGAATTGGGCTCATTGCAAAACATGGTCTTCTTGCAGGTGGCAAACTGTTTCAGGAAAAGTCTTTCACTGACAGTAGACTTTGCATGAAAAGTTTGTAGATTAATGACGGATACAAAAACTGTTGGAGCAAATTTTTGCATCATCATCTGGACCAGAAAGTGACCAAAATCACAAGGCATTATTAAATACTTTATATGTTAAAGTGTTACATTTTCCAATTAGTATGACAGAATTTTTTTTTTTTAAAGAATAATGTATTTTAGATTAGTTTGGTTGTTTAATGCCTTAAATACTGGTCATGTTCAAGAAATGATTCTTCATGAAGAGACAGACCCCTGCAGAGCAATGTTTTTCCAGTCATTTTAACAGAGGCATTGCACATACTGTGAATATAACTATTAACCTGGGCCTGTATTCACAACGGCGATTTATCGGCGATTTATTTTAACTCCGATTTATCTCTAAACTCAGACGATTCCAACTGCCTGTTCCGCTCTCCCTTGGCTGGAAACCAGTATATATATAGCAAAGCGCAACCTAGGATCCTCTGACGAGCGTATCTTATCTAACCGATCAAGATAACGCGGGGCTAGGGGATAAATCGAGTGTTAAAAAGATAAATCGCCGTTGTGAATACGGGCCCTGCAGTGTTTTTGAAAATTTCTCTTCAAAAACCTGTGCTGTTGTTCACTCATTGTCTGTAATGAATTTGGTGCTTAAACCCTGTGCATTGTGTGTGTGTATGTGTGTGTGCGTGTGTGTGTGTGTGTGTGCCTGCATTCACACATATACATCTGCACACATGTACATCTGCACACATGTGCATGAGCATGCAAATATTAAATGCATTTTGTGTTGGGATTCTGTACAGTACCCAACTAGAGTATAATTTAAGGCATGTTATTCAGAAGAGTTTGCATTTGATTTTCAGTACAGTCAGTTTGGTTGGGTATGGGTAAGTTTGTTTGTATGCTTGTTTGTTTTTATTCAACAGGTTCATCGGCCTATTTTTTCTCATATATTTATAGGGTATAGATTCCTTAGAATAGGTGATTGTGTTTCTTACTGTATGTAAAGCATAAGTGTGTTTTATGGTCCCGGTTCCACATTCTTGATTCGACTTTTCCTGATTAGATGTATGCGATAATTCTTTGATGAAGTAAGAGAAACTAGGTGGAAAAGTGGTCAAAATTCTTATTTTCACAATGCATGTACATGTATTTGAATTCATCCTTGCTGAATTTCAATAAATTTCTAATCAGCATGGGTGCATGATGGAAAGAAAATGGTTTGATAGATGCACGCTGTTTAATAATTGACTTGTTTAAGAATGTTTTGAGCAGTATTTTGGATGAGCCAACATTATTGATTTTTAAAGAAGAAAAAGAACTAATGGACTTGACATTAATGGTTGCTGATGCATGATAATAATGTTCTTGTCTCTCCACCACAGTGTACAACAACAAAGGTGCTATTATGAAAAACCATACATTCATTTTGCAGTTTCTTGTGCAATCAATTCTGCATCCATCAATGTTCATAAGCCATTTGAAAAAGCAATGTATGTTCAGATCACCCATGACTGATCAACCTGCCAAAATGGTATTTTCTATCCATGATCATAATGTTAAGGTGTGAAAGTGCCTTAAACATTTGTTTTCTTAACATTCATTACCAAATAAGTTATTGGCCATTTGGGTCTGGTTGGTACATAATTTCATGTGGTTTCCTCCTCAGGAGACATGAATTTGATTGTGTCTTCTTGTTGTATAGATACTTATGAGCTTTAAATTATGTAGACCTTTCTTCCAAGGTTTCTTTGTGAGGCAGCATGAATAAATAGTAAAACAATCAGGTGTTGTACGTGGTTTTTCATATGCAAAATTAATCACTTCCCTCTTTGTGAGTGTGGAAATGAAACACCTAAAGTTCTTTCACTTCCAGCCATGTAGACATGGAGGCTTCCCATAAATAATTTAAATATTTCGTGCATTATTCATCTGATGACAGGCAGGAAGTTATTTGTTTCTAAATGTGTGAAATTGATTTTTTTTAAATAATAAATTTATTAATAATTGTAGAAACCAAAATTGATCATGAAGATATGGCATGCTATATTGTTCTTCAGAAAAATGTAATACAATCCTTGTCATTATGGGCTGCACTTGTAAAGGAGAGCTTGATTTCACTCAGCTTTGTATATCCCTTCAAGCCCCCATAACTTTGCTTTCATTTTGTTGTTGTCAGGATCAAGTCAAGGTGAACCAATACAATACTTGCACAATACAATACTTGCACAATACAATACTTGCACAATACAATACTTGCACAATACAATACTTGCACAATTCAATACTTGCACAATACAATACTTGCACAATGCAATACAATGATACTTCATTTATTCATGATTTAAAAAATTTACAGGCTGATCACGAAAAGAATACCAAAAAAAACCACACACACTAAATGGAAGATAGATTTTACTATCAAGTAATCACAATCCTATAATCAACTGTACCATTTAGAAGAGTTAGAGCTGCCAATAGCACAGGAATTGTTGACTTGAGTTGTTTTTATTTTCAATTTTAAAAAGCATGCAAGCAAGGTGGTGGGGTCCTAACAAGATGTAAACCTCTCAGTGAAAGTGAGGCTTCATCCTGTGAGCTGGGCTCAGCACAATACAGACAGCAGGAATTTTGGTAGAGAGAAGAAAAAAACTCCTTCCTGATCAATTTTTGCTCTTACATGTATTTTTTCATAAGTGTAACTGTCGGAGCAGGCCCCAAACGTTCGGTGGCCATGGATTCCAGCGGAAGAAAGGAGTATCACCAAGCAGCTGTTGTGTGCACAATTAACATCTCTGCAGCAAATTCACATCAAACTGAAGAAACCATAGATATTTTGGTAACTGGACTAAGAATGTCTTCATACAATGAATCCTCAAGGCATCGGGATGTTGACAAAGAAAGACAGTGGGAGGTCACCAAGTTTCCTCTTGAAGTTGCGCCATTTGAGGATGATACATAGCGTGAATGAATGAATTTTGGTGTATGTAATATATATCAGCCAAAATTGGTTATCAACAGAACAGGTTTGAGAGGAGAAAATACAGAGAAATCCATAGCACTAATACAAACACATTTGATCTGAATTGATGCAAGTCCATGCAGGAACATTTGAAGGAGGCAGAAAGTGAAGAAAATGATGTGCATGTGACCAAGCAGTGTTTGAAATCCTTGTGTATGTTGCTTTTGTGCAACCAATGTATGTACTGTGTCTTCTTCTTTTTCTTTTTCTTCTCCTTTTTCTTTTTCTTCTTCTTCTCCTTCTTCTTCTTCTTCCTCCTCCTTCTCCTCCTCCTCCTCCCTCCCTCCCTCCATCCCTCCCTCCCTCCCTTCTTCCTCCTTTCTTCTTCATTCTTCTTCATTCTTTTCTTCCTTCTTTTCTTTTTTTTTCATAACCACAAACATGAATTTGTCATGTGACTGACAAAGGTTACATATAGCATTACACGTTTAAAACACAAGGGTTGTGTACATGAAGACTAATGCTATCTTGAGATTTCCTTGAAACAGGAAAAGTGAGATGTATATGCTAGGTGACAGATGTAATAGAAAATAACATTGAAAGTGCATCTTATAGCCTTTTCAGAATGAGAACTGAGTATTGTCTTATCTCCCATTTCAAGCAATAACATTTTTACTTTGCAGGGAAAAGTTAACACTTATGCTATGGCTTCCGTATGTGTCCTGCAGTGGAATAGTAACATGAATATCGAGAACTAGACCAATAGACTCTGTGATTATCTCCCTTGGCACGCTGTTTTGAAAAACGTCACGTACCAAAGACGCACGTACGCCTGCGCAAGTGCGTGTTTACATCCGCTGTGTCGGTTAAGGTGAGTGTTACAAGTGGGTGAGTACACACTCGTATCTCAGTCGTCAGATGGGCTACAGACTTTATCCGAGATCTATTCACTCCACTGGGCTCATCTGCACTGCAGACTTGCGATGATGACTGTGTTTATCGGATTACTGCAAATGACGAAATGTAGAAGAATAGATCGGTAGGAACCGAGGACGCTTCTCGATCCGTCCAACGACCAATGTGCGGATGCGGATCAACTACCATTTTTTGGTAATTATGCTTGGCGATGCGACGATAGTAGTTTGGGTTTTCCCCTGTTCATGATTTTTGATCGTTGAGATCGGTAGAAAAGCGTTGTAGGAGGATGGTAAGTTCTAAATATAGTGGCTCGATCTGCATTGCCGACCTCCGACCGCTGCTCCGCTATGTTCGAGGCAGTCACGATCTCCTTGTGTTGCAGTCAGAAACTTTTTTTCATTTTACACCAGATTATCTTTTTATAGACGTTTTGATGTTGAATTCCGCCAGCTGAAAAGTACGTATGCTCATAGTAACCACGGAGCAACGCTTCGCTGCATACATATGATGTTAGTAAACACTTTCTGTTCTGTTTGTTGCAGTGCACAATGATTCACGGTGACAATGACGTGATCTAAGACTGCGAGTGCAAATCTCGCTTCTGGCTTTCTTACTAAGTTACTGTGGCGTTCCGAGAGTCAGAAGAGTTTCCAAGCCTAGTGCTAGTGCAATATGGGAAACAAACCATCAGGACAGGTGAGGAAAGACTCAGACGAAGAAGAGGAATACCACTACCATGAGGAGATTCTGTCTCAAAGTGGACAGAAAGATGACAGTGAAGCCATTATTTACAGACCATATAAACTGCAGACATCATTTACAGGTTCTGACCCAAAAAATTACCCAGCTGTCCCTGGTGTAAACAATGATGTTGACACAGACGAGTCAGTAGTTTTGCCTGTAGAAAAGCCTGCAGCCATTTTCTCTAATCCCAGCAAAAACCCCAGTGATGATAGTGCATCTGCAACCATCCGTTCAAATCTTACCCCACCTGCAGAGGGAGACCAGATTAGCCCACCTAACATATCAACTGGAAGCAACTCGGGCAATTTGCCTGCAGGCTCCTCACCTGTGGATCCTGCTAATATATCTCAAGACTTGCTTGAGAAAAGCTCAGAATCTGGCAGTCTCTCAGTTTCGTTTTCTTCCTCCAAGTTAGATTCCTCCATGTCCTTGTCAAGTGGGAGTTCTCAGTCACTGTCATCATCCAGTTCAATGTCTGTGACGACGTCCTCCAACCAGACGAGCCTCTCATCTACTTCCCCAGGGACAGAAACCAGCTCTCAGGTCCAGAGCTCAGCCAGGGATTCTCCAGTGTCAGAGGAGTACAACAGTGCCCAGGAGGAACTGCAGGAAGAGGAACACCAGGGCTCGGCATCTAAAGCTGGAGCTGCTGAAGCTCATGGAAAACTTGGAGTCAACTGTTTCAGGATAGATGACGATGAGTCAAACAGTGTTCGGGAAAAAGAGGGAGATCAGACAAGGCAGACAAGGTCAGAGTTGCAAAATGTGTTCACCCCTCTGAATCCAGCCCCAGTGTCCACACTCCCTGCCTCCCCCTCAAAGCCAGAGACCACACCTGGATACCCTGGCCCAGTCATCCTTCCTGCAGTGCGAAGGTCAGCATTCATGCCTGTCAGGGGCAATTCTGGCAGAACTGGAATCCAGTCAGTTCCTCCAATCACCTCATCAGCAGATACACCAACATCCCCAGGCAAGAGGAAGGTGGATGAAGTGCTTGCAGAGCAGGAGCCAGGTGTCAGAAGAACTGGCGGCATTCACCGACCTTTTTCAGCAAGGGGCACTGGAGAGAGCAACTCAGAGGCAGCACACCTTACCTCAGGCTTGGCCAGCCCAAACTCAAAGAGACTTAAGAGCAACCAGAATGAGGGACCAGAGGAGGAGTATCAAGCAGAGGTCAGGACTAATCCATTTGCAGGAATCAAGCTGGTGCCTACTCAGAATGCTCTGCCCCCACAGCCTCATGACTCCCCAGGTGCAGCCCCTGCCACTGCTGGTACCAGTGGGGCTTTGGGAAAGAGGAAGCTGGTGGACAGCATGGAAGGAAGCCCTTCAGGAATTCAGAGCATGGAAGGAAGCCCTTCAGAAATTCAGAGCATGGAAGTGGAGGAGGAGCTCAGTTCTCCCAGGCATTCCCCCAAACGTCTAGCATCATCTGAAAATCAAATGACAGGAACTGCCTGTGGCAACTTTCCTCATGGACACTCACGGTCATCTCCACAACCATCCACCTCAGGCTGGCCTGGTCATGCTGCAAGAATGGAAGCACAGGCCTCCACCAGTGGACTCCACGTGGAGCAGAGAAGTCACCAGGCCAGTGGCCATGTTCCCACTCCAGCTCCCCACCCTTCAGGTTGTGGTCACCATCCTGGCATGGCAGCACCATTAAACACATCTTCACAGGCTTACCCAGCTGGCAGTGCCTATCCCGGTCAGTCTGGAGGTTCAGCCAGTGCCTGGGGGAACACCCAGTATGGTGCATCAAGCCCCTCAGAGCCCATCCCTTCCACCAGCTCAGGAAGAACTGGTAGTGCAAGTAGCTCTGGAAGACATCCACCTCCTCCTCCAGCGATGCGACCGCAGACTCCAGGAGAGGAGTTCGCTCATGGAATAATGCACCGTGGCTTCTTCCGCTTCACCCTGGCAGACTGCTTGTCCATGACAGTGAAGACTGGAGACATCACAGCACAATCCATGCAGGCTTTGGTCAACCCCACAGACAGCAACCTGACTCACACAGGTCGTCTGTCCAGCGCCATCGCTGCTGCCGCAGGACTTCCCATGATGCATGAGTGCCAAAACCACCTGCAGACTCGTGGAGGCCCCCTTGGGCCCTCAGAGGTGAGTGGTGTGACAGATGATGGGTGCTACAAGAGGCAGCTCTCTTGAATGTTGTTGTGTGTGTTTTTGCTTCACTGATAGTCTGTTTGCTTGTTTGGTTTGTTTGATGTAACATTTAGGGTTATAACTGAAAGGCTTTGCTGTGGTTCTGAAAATTTCTTATATTTGGTTGAGCTGTGGGCTGACTGAAAGGAACAGATAGCTAACGAATTGACCATTACGTTGTTATGATAAGGTGAGGGGGAAAAGTATCCTAACAAGGTGGCATAGGTATTGGCACTGACTAGCCTATATCTTTCTGTATCTTGTAGCCTTTCACTGTCTATATTGATGGATTCTCAACTAACCCCTTATGACACTACAGCGTGTGATGAAAACGGCATCCTAAAACCTGAGTTTTTTTTCAGGAAAAAACACAAAGTTGACAGCACTCATGAAAAAATGTATGTCTTCACTTCTACACTTCCAAGAAACAAGAAGTACACCACTGTCAAATGCGACGTCTGCGTAGCATCCAGTCTGAAACTGAAAGGGAGATGTAGCGCGCAAAGCATCCGGTCATAAAGGGCTAAGCATTATGTTACTGTGACTAATTGGTTTTTTGTTTGTTTGTTAACAACCTTTCGTTTCAATAATAATCATATCAATCTTTGTAATTCCCTTTCGTAACTCTTAAAATCCTGTAGTACCGCCCATTACCGCCCACCCTGCTCAATCTTGTACTGCTCATAGCCGCCCACCCCACGTGGCTGTTACTTGACTGATTTTTTCTACAAACTGCATTATTCTTACAGGACTGGGGAATGAAACACGTGAATGACTTACAGGACTTTAAGTTAATGTATACCAGATAAGCAATCATGATTATCATGGTCTGCTGGTCCCATTTATCTATCATCATCATCATCATCATCATCATCATCATCATCATCATCATCATCATCATCGTCTTACTGCCACGTTATTACTGTATCTTTTCATTAGGGAAAAAAAAGTTGTGGTTACAGTAATCTGACCAACGCTTTTTTCTGCCAACCCTTCACTTTTTTCCCATCATGTAAATTAAGAAGGATGTGAAATTTGTGATGGTAAACAATGAACTGCCCTGTAAGTAATCAGGGAATCCATTATTTAACTTTAAAAAGGCATTTTTAGTTAAATAAAATTTGGTTTATTATAATTTATATTAAATCTTATCGCTTAGTCTCATAAAAAGAAAAAGTTCAGACAGATCTACCAATCCTCTTTTTTTGTTGCCATGTTACATTAACCCCAACTGTATTTTATTTTGGCCTTAAGACACCCACACTGACACTGCCCATCCTGACTCGGTATCGGCATGTGTCTGCACAAGAGATGCAGTGGTACCTCAGTTTAAGTTCATACCAACAGGTAGTGGAGACGTGTGCTGGAGGCAGTCTGGATGCTAACGTGACACACATCCTGCATGTGGGGGAGCCAGAGTGGGACGGAGGACTGGAAGACAGTGACAGTCTCTCACAGCTCATCTCCACCTACCTGGGTGTCCTCACACACGCAGAGGAGCTGCAGGTCTCCTCCATCGCCTTCCCTCTCATTGGAGCAGGTATGGTGCCCTTGTGTGTGTGTGTCTGTGTGTGTATGACATTGTGGTGTGTGTGTGTGTGTCTGTGTGTGTCTCTGTGTGTGTATGACACTGTGGTGTGTGTGTCTGTGTGTGTCTCTGTGTGTGTATGACACTGTGGTGTGTGTGTGTGTGTCTGTGTGTGTATGACACTGAGGTGTGCGTGTGTGTGTGTCTGTGTGTGTGTGTATGACTGTGTGTGTGTGTCTGTGTGTGTCTCTGTGTGTGTATGACACTGTGGTGTGTCTGTGTGTGTCTCTGTGTGTGTATGACACTGTGGTGTGTGTGTGTGTGACTGTGTGTTGTGTGTGTCTCTGTGTGTAGTGTGTGTGTGTCTGTGTGTGTATGACACTGTGGTGTGTGTGTGTGTGTCTGTGTGTATGACACTGTGGTGTGTGTGTGTGTGTGTGTGTCTGTGTGTGTATGACTGTGTGTGTGTGTGTGCTGTGTGTGTCTCCATGTAGTGTGTGTGTGTGTCTGGTGTGTGTGTGTGTGTGTGAGTGTGTGTATGTGTGTGTGTGACTGTGTGTGTGTGTGTGTGTGTGTGTTGTGTGTGTCACTGTGTGTAGTGTGTGTGTATGTGTGGTGTGTGTGTTTGTGGTGTGTGTGTATGTGTGTGTGTGACTGTGTGTGTGTAGGTGCATGTGTGTGTGTGTAGTGTGTTTGTGTGCATGTGTGTGTGTGTGCATGTGTGTGTGCATGTGTGTGTGCATGTGTGTGTGCATGTGTGTGTGCATGTGTGTGTGCATGTGTGAGTGCATGTGTGTGAGTGTGTGTGTTGTTGTTTTTTATGTAGTTGGTGTACTTCCTTGTCTTCTTTTCTTCTTGATATTTTTTGTTCTTATCTTGCTATTGCTTCTGCTCCTGTTGTGGGACTCGATTTTATTGATTTTATATCACTAGTTTAGTGAATTGTACTATACTCCGCTGTCGCGGAGAGTTCTATTACCATGGTGAAAGTGTTTCTTAACGTTGTGGCCTTATATAGCCTACAAGGCTGATAGGCCCTTAAACTCCATCCATCCATCCATCCATCCTGTTGTCATTGTTGTTGGTGATGGTGATAGTGATGCAGTTAGTTACAGCTTCTTTTGTTGTTGTTTTGTTGTTGTTGTTCCTGTAGCTGCTTGTATATGTGCACGTCCATGATATTGCCTAACACTAGGTGGGACATACCTACTGCAATGGTGCCGAGCAGTGTTTGGTTTCTTTGTAACCAGCGTGGCGATCACATGCGTATATCATTATAAAAGGTATTATTTTGATATCTAGCATGAGGGAACATCAATTTAGTTCTATGAAAACAAACATGATGTGATTCTGACCAAATCAATCGATGTGATAAGCTCCTCCGCGACGATTGAGTTTCGTAAGGAACACCAGAAACCAAAACCAGAATGGCCAGAGAAAAACTAGTCATAAAGTATTTATTCATGACCCATGAACGAAACTATTGAATTGTATTAATAAAAAAACTAATGTAGAATGCCTTACTTAACCCAAATTGGATGAAGATGGTCGATCGAACGGATCAAACGAACTGAAAGCTTCGCACATGTGTAGCAAATTGTCGTACGTAACAGAAGGAAATGAAGGAAACGAAGCCTTCTCATTGGTCAAAAATCGCGTGTACTATGACGTATCCTTCTATAAACGTGTCCATTGACTGCGGGATGACAAAAGCTTCCTTTGTAGCCGTTTCGAGTGCGGAACAATATAGCAACACGTTTGGTACACGCATACCTTCCGTAAGTAACGCAGGGAAACAACCGACGCTGACCATCAAAATAGTCCCAAGAAATTGGTTAATACCAAAAGAAGAATAAAACTATGCAGTTGTATGAGTAAACTAATGAAAGGAAACGTAATTTGAACCTTCTCTTCAACACATTTATGTACACATGTTTGGTTTCGATTTTTTTCCTCTGAGCAAGGGTGGTAGAAACGAGAGTAACGAACGCATAGGTCTTTTTTATTTCGGTAGAACTACCTCTGTTTTTGACTCACATGCGAAGCAAAAGTGAGTCTATGTACTGAGCCGTGTCGTCCGTCCGTCCGTCCGTCCGTCCGGGCGGGCGTCCGTCCGTCCGTCCGTAAAAAACTTAAACGTTGGATTTTTCTCGGAGACTATTAAGTCTATCAACACCAAATGTGGCATGATGGTGTATGATGACAAGGCCTCAAAAAATATACATAGTGACTTGACCTTGCTTCAAGGTCAAGGTCACAGGAGCCATAAATGTGGTCTCAAAAACAGTCATTTTTCACATTTTCCCAATTTTCTCCCACGTTATTGAGAATGGCGACCTCACCTACAAGTGATATATAGGTCAAAGCAAGCCCTATCTTTTGATACCAGTTTGGTTGACCTTGCTTCAAGGTCAAGGTCACAGGAGCTCTTCAAAGTTGGATCGTATACATATTTTGAAGTGACCTTGACCCTGAACTATGGCAGATAACTGTTTCAAACTTAATAATTATGTGGGGCACATGTTATGCTTTCATCATGAGACACATTTGGTCACATATCATCAAGGTCAAGGTCACTTTGACCCTTATGAAATGTGACCAAAATGGGGTAGTGAACCACTAAAAGTGACTATATCTCATGGTAGAAAGTGCCAATAAGCACCATTGTGCTTCCTATGTCTTGAATTAACAGCTTTGTGTTGCATGACCTTGACCTTGGGTCAAGGTCACATGTATTTTGGTAGGAAAAATGTGTAAAGCATTTCTTTGTGTATGATGTCATTTGTAGGTTTAGTTGTTTGACCTTGACCTTGAAGGTCACCTGAAGGTCAAGGTCATATAAAGGTCAAGGTCAAGCATGTGAGTCGTATGGGCTTTGCCCTTCTTGTTATTTTGTGGCGACTTTCCACTGAAATATGACTAAATTAATAATTGAACTTGAATTATTTCACACAATCTATACTTTGTAAGGTGAATTTGCACAAGATAACAAGCATTCAAAAGTGGCGTCGCAAAATGTCCCGTTTTTCGGCGCCATTTTTCCGCTTCGTACGAGTTTAATTATTTTTTTGTGAATCTCTGCAAAGCAAAACTATAAAAACTATTGGTCATAGCATTACAAAAACATTTAAAGAACCCATATAAATTTGAAATATATGCATGCTGACTGTGTTAGATAGTTTTATTCAAGTGTCTTTACCCAGACCCCCAGTTTTTGATAGTGTTAGGCAATATCGTGGACGTGCACATATATGTTGCACTTGACATTCTGAAATATTTGCTATTTCCTGCAGGGTTTTGTTTTTGTTCCATTAAGAAAACACTGGCTTCAACACAAACCAAAATTGATTGGACTTGTAGGTGTATTTGATGAGATCTAAGCATAAAAATGCACCCACGACATTCATATGATAGAATAACTATGCAGTCATGCACCACTTAGTGTTGTTGTACCACCCCCAAACTTTTTTTTGTGCAACCGCTCACTACATATTCAGGTAACTGGAAAACTTAATTGATCCATACTGTTTCATCCACAAAACTGCATACATGTATCTGCCAGGCTTGAGCTGACTACGGAGTGTTGTTTAGTATTGTATTAGTATTTGGTACTACTAGCACTACTACTACTGTTTAGTATTGTATTAGTATTTGGTACTACTAGCACTACTACTACTGTTTAGTATTGTATTAGTATTTGGTACTACTAGCACTACTACTACTGTTTAGTATTGTATTAGTATTTAGTACTACTAGCACTACTACTACTGTTTAGTATTGTATTAGTATTTGGTACTACTAGCACTACTACTACTGTTTAGTGTTGAATCACTGAATCGCATGCATGTCTTTGAGATCAGACCAGACAACAGACAGTTGCCATGTTTTCTCTGTCATCTCATGCACAGCATCCTTCCCGGTGGACATAGCCATACGCGCTGTGTTTGATGCGGTGCTCATCTTCCTGAGTGGCCAGCTTCCTCGCTCCAGACTCCGATCTCTGTGTCTGGTCATCACAGACCCCAGCATGACAGACTTCATCATCAGCTTCCTCACCCCTCTGCTGGAAGAGGTGCTTCTGAAGGTAAGGGAGGGAGGGGGTGGGGTTTTAGGGGTGGGGGTTGGGAGATGGGGAACTAGGGGTACGAAATCCTTTACATTCACCTTTCTTGAAGATTCCCCTTCCAGAACACCTGCAATGCTATTTTCTTCTTGACTGGGTGAGCTGCCTTTGAGTGATGAGAAATGTCCACTAAATTTTGTTTTCTAAGCTGTGATTGCATTAATCTAATAAGTATCCTCTCTGTGTCTGTTTTTAAGTGGCTTGTGTTGGGTGTGGAAGATGTAACGTTTTCCATATCTTTTACTGTTTTGTGCTTCAGTCCTCCTCATATCAGAGAAAGTTAGTGTTTGGATCAAAATCTGGATGTGCACGATGCCAGTTACATTTGTTTGATCCACTCATCTGTATGCTGTCCACTTTGACTGTTGGAAGTGAAATGTTTAGGACTGATGAATGTCTAGGTCATGACAGGGATGGGGAAGAGGTTGAGAACAGTAGCTTTAGGAAAAAGGATGTTGCCGAATGTAGCAGGCTGCAGTCCATGGAGTGGAGGAGCTGGGTGTAGATTGCCGTTGTGTTGCTGTCTTTATTTGCAATCTTTCTGTGTTATGTTTCTCATCCAATGAGAGCAGTTATTCCATCAGTATCCAATTACTGTTTATTGACAGCAGCAACATTAGTGCTCTGCATTGTCTCCTTGCTATGAACCTCTAAGTCGGTTCCATGAGATTGAGTCTGTTGTAGCATGGTATCAGTAACTGATAACTCCAGGATACTCTCCTATTTTCTCACAGATAAGACAGAGATCTTTCTGAATCTGCAGTTTTCCTACTCTGTAGCATCTTCATCATTTCATGTCACTTAAGTTCTATGTTTCATTCAATAACACCGGAGCAGGCCCTGAAAGCCAAGCAGCCAGGGGTTCCAGTTGATGAAGGAGACATCCACCGGCTTTGGCCATTTGTTTCTGTTGACTGCAATAGCCTGAATGCAAAGAACCCAAAACTCTAAATTATGTGTCCAGTTTCCTAACAATGACACATGGATCTGTCTGTTTCAGGGCATTGACACCATGGTGGCTGAGGCTCTCTACAGCTACAATTCCAGCCAGCGCCTGGAGATCCAACAGAATGAGCTCAACACTGCCCTGGCAGAAGAACTTCGCAATGGACAGACCAACATGGCTGCTGCCATGGAGGGTCGTCTCTTCCGAGGACCGCCCGTGAAGAGGCCACGTCTTTAAAGCAGCTGCAGTGTGGAGAAGCAGGTCTCTTCCTCAGGCTGATTGATAACACAGTGGCAGTTCATCCAAGGCCAGGCACACTATGATGATCGTCATATGTAGGAACTTGAATCCCTAGTACTGCAGTACAGTGCTCCAATACATGGAGAGATGCAATGGTCACTGCTGAAGATTGTTCTCTGGCTAAGTAGGTGACAAATATGAACAAAACTTGCCCACCAAAACTGTTGAGCCTTGGAGAGGGTGAGAAATAGTTAGAAAAACTTTGCAGGAACCAGTTTGGGAGAAATACTGTGGTTTCATAACAGCTTGTTTTTTGCTCTGACATTTTCCCTTGTAATAGTTGCCTATTGGGTCTCTTGTAAATCATTTACATCTACAGAATGACAGGCTAGCTCATTCCCAATACAAATGGCTTGATAAAAGTGCCATCTTCCTGTGCCTCAACTGACCCTATCTGTCTAACCAGGGTCACCATTAATATCATCAGATTGTTTCATCAAATTGAACAAATCTCTGCACCCACATGTCTGGAGGTCTTGAGAACAAATGGCTTTCCATTGACTACATAGATGAGGGCTTTGGTGGTTCCCAGACAGCTCAGTGTATGGGTCCCATGAGGTCCCTGCTGGGATACACACCCACAGGTGGAGCTGTCCAGGGTCCCTCAGAGGACCCCTACACTGAGTTGTCTGGGTTGTGGCTGGATTTGACTGAGGAGAAGCAATGGGAAGCAGAATCCCATAGCGGACACCCAGGGGACAGTGTGAGGGCCATGACAGATATGTCCATAAGCTTTGGTGACCAGGTTTCTCATGTGTGGGCAGATGACACACCCAACCTGAAGCCTGTTGCGTAGACATAAGGTCTTGCGAGGTATAGGCCGGTGTCAACATGTGTCAAAATATAAAAAATAAAGTAAAAAATATAGGGGGAAACGGGCACACTGACATGTATAGAAAATTCTGTATGGTTCCTTCTTTTAGAGTTTGTTATTTGTTCTTTATGTTTATACATTTGTGCAAGCTGAACATGAATTTGTTGTTTGCTTTCTATGAAAAATTTGGGTTGCAAGTAATCCTTTTTATACATGCTTATAGCTTATTATTTGAAGGCGCTTTTTTAATTTTCACGCATGCACACATACACACACACACACACACACACACACACACACACACATTTTCTCTCTCTCTCTCTCTCTCTCACAAACACACCTGCCCTCCCCCCTCCATTTCACTGAGAAAAACCATGCCTATAGTAGTACTAGTAGTGCCGGGATAACACCACAATATGGGTTTTCCTCTCCTCAGATTTTGCCAGAAACTGCCTATGCTGTTGTCCTGGTGTATTGCACTGCATTGTACTGCATACATTTTTATCTGAATAATGAACTCATAACTGAGCACTGCCTCTGTGTTTTTTAATATATAGCAGAGTTTTGATATTTATTCATTGGAGCTAGACAAAAGTTGCCTAACCATTAAATTGATGCTGGCAGGAAGAGAAAATATGGGGGTGTGTGCATGTGAGCAATTCTAAAAAGGTGGCAATGGTGCATGGTTGTCCAGTAGAGTGTAAATAACACAAAAACTACAAACTTTTTATGATGTTACGTTTATATCATATTGTAGAGAAAAGATTAAAGATATACATATAATAAATCTGTTCCGATTGTTGCTTTTGTGTGTGAATGGTCCGCATGTATTTAAAGAGAAACGTGAAAAACCGCCATTACCAAACGTGACACTTTTCACCAAGAGGAAAAGGATTCCGTTTTCTCTTGAACCCCTCTTTTTTTTGACTCACATGCGAAGCAAAAGTGAGTCTATGTACTCACCCGTGTCGTCCGTCCGGGCGTCCGGGCGTCCGGGCGTCCGTGAAAAACTTTAACGTTGGATTTTTCTCGGAGACTATTAAGTCTATCAACACCCAATTTGGCATGATGGTGTATGATGACAAGGCCTCAAAAAACATACATAGTGACTTGTCCTTGCTTCAAGGTCAAGGTCGCAGGGGCCATAAATGTTGTCTTAAAAACAGTCATTTTTCACATTTTCTCAATTTTCTCTAAAGTTTTTGAGATTGGATACCTCACCTATTTATGGTATATAGGGCAAAGTAAGCCCTATCTTTTGATACCAGTTTGGTTGACCTTGCTTCAAGGTCAAGGTCACAGGAGCTCTTCAAAGTTGGATTGTATACATATTTTGAAGTGACCTTGACCCTGAACTATGGAAGATAACTGTTTCAAACTTAACAATTATGTGGGGCAGATGTTATACTTCATCATGAGACACATTTGGTCACATATCATCAAGGTCAAGGTCACTTTGACCCTTATGAAATGTGACCAAAATGGGGTATGAACCACTAAAAGTGACCATATGTCATGGTAGAAAGTGCCAATAAGCACCATTGTGCTTCCTATGTCTTGAATTAACAGCTTGTGTTGCATGACCTTGGATGACCTTGACCTTGGGTCAAGGTCACATGTATTTTGGTAGGAAAAAAGTGTAAAGCATTTCTTAGTGTATGATGTCATTGGTAGGTTTAGTTGTTTGACCTTGACCTTGAAGGTCACCTGAAGGTCAAGGTCAAGCATGTGAGTCGTATGGGCTTTGCCCTTCTTGTTCTAACATCTGGTGGTTTTTAGACAAGAAAATAGTTAATGCTCAACTGCCAGCAACTAGAACTGAATGTTACCAACCTATTCTGATTTTATTTGGCTTCAAAATCCGCTTTTGCCTCGTCACGGCGTCGTGTCATTGCAGACGAATTTTTCAGTGTACGATAAGATCAACTATTTTCGGCGTGGTTTATTGGATTGGATCCAGGATTGTTGTAAAGTTATCTATAGAATAGAATAGAATAGAATAGAATTCTTCGGCTTGCTTAGGCGTCCAGGGCCTATCGCCGATTCTGGTAGTTCTCTGGCTGTATTTTTATTGTTCTTATGGATAAAGAAAAAATTAGAGAGAAAAAAAAGGCCTAATTGCTGTGCATCATCTGCGCCAGTGGTTCCTCCAGCTTGAACATATATCCTTGTAGATGCTTGTCCACTCTGTTCTTGAACGAGTTCAGGCTCGGTGCCTCAACTACGCTGTTTGGGAGGCTGTTCCACATGTTGATAACTCGCTGGGTGAAGAAATGCTGTCGTAAAGCCATATTGCATCGGTTTTTCTTGAGCTTGTAGGCGTGACCTCTTGTGACACTATTGTCATCGCAGGAAAACAGATTCTCTCCAATCTGATACATGCCGTGCGTATACTTGTACACTTCTATCAGGTCACCTCTAGTTCTTCTGTAGCACAGACTAGGGAGCCTCATCTTGACAAGTCTTTGTTCATATGTGAGATCCTTCAATCCCGGAATTATTTTTGTGGCCCTCCTCTGTACTCTCTCAACGAGTTTTTTGTCTCTTTCCAGATAGGGTGCCCATACTACATTTCCAAACTCTAGGTGCGGTCGTACTAGTGCTATGAACAGTAGCCTCATGGATTCACAGTCCAAGTGTTCGTATGATCGCCGGATGAGACCCAATAGTCTATTTGCTTTGTTAACCTGCGTTTCAATGTGTTGGGAGAACTTCAGCTCACTATCTATCTGCACTCCCAGGTCCCTCTCCACTCTAGTCTCTTCAAGCGTCACCCTTTCTTGACTGCCATGTTTTCTCATTTCATAATTCTCAGAAAATTAATCAATGCGTTTTTTAAGGAGTTGTAGGATGTGAAAGTTTAGCGGTCAAATTTCCGTCATAATGTGCCGAATCAACAAAAGCAAAAAAAGATTAATTTTCTTCGAAACTTTTCTGTTCCCGATCCATAATTTCGTTCTAACACATATGCCAGAAGTGCTGACCGAACAACACGAGGTAAAATGGAGCGCAAACGAAGAGGTAAGAGTTTTTGTATTTTGTGTCATCATTTGTGGATGAGTGCCGAGACAACAAAGTACTAACCAGGAAGCCAAAATGCACAGATTTGAAAGCTTAGTTTCAGCATCTTCCTTCCAAAGAACGCCACATGTTTGGTATCGCATCGAAGCTTCATTTCCCGGCTTTACGTTGCAACTGTTTCCGGTACCGAAGAATAATTATCGAAGGCACACGAGGTAGAAATCAGAGGCCAGTGCAAACCAATGGAAAGCTTCGAAATAACGGCCTGTCTGTCAGCTAGGCTCTGATTGGCCACTTGTGTGCGTGATCACGGCGGAAGTGGCTGGCGGAAACGGCCGAACCGTACTTCGACTGGCGGAAGTGGTGGGCGGAAACGGCCGAACCGTACTTTGACTGTTTCCGACCTGAACGTCAGCCGCCGAAGCAAACATCGGTTTCCTGTGTTGACTTGTCACTGATGACACAAAATTGATTTCTTCAATTAAATTGCTGCAAAACGGCAATTTTAAGCTGTACCTTTGCTACAGTGAATAAATGTTGTCATTTTTAGTACACAAACAGTAGTTGGTGTCTGTATTGCTTGTTTTTTGTAATTACTGAGAAAGTGTACAAACGGATATGTTGACTAGTCACCGATGACATTACAAATGCTTTATAATTACCAAATTCAATTGTTTTTTTATATAATTGTTTTACAGGATGTTATTGCATTAGGAATGACATCTAATATAGTAAGAATAGTTAGTGTGACATTTTTGGTAATAACAGATATTTGTGGGTTTTTTATGACATCGGTGACTAGTCAACATTCACCTTTTTCCACTTTAACGCTCACATACACACACACAAAATAGCAAACTATCTTTTTATTCATAATTTATGATAAAATACAGTTTGTTCTAACATATGCTGATTTCAGTCAAATCTGATGATTTTTACTAATTAGGTCTAATGTCACACTTATCTTGCCACCTTT
>JAWQFJ010012349.1:0-17500 GCA_034096865.1 Theodoxus fluviatilis
CTACCGCCCTCCACCTGTTCTCCTCTACCGCCCTCCACCTGTTCTCCTCTACCGCCCTCCACCTGTTCTCCTTCTCTACCGCCCTCCACCTGTTCTCCTTCTCTACCGCCCTCCACCCCTTCTCCTTCTCTACCGCCCTCCACCTGTTCTCCTTCTCTACCGCCCTCCACCTGTTCTCCTTCTCTACCGCCCTCCACCTGTTCTCCTTCTCTACCGCCCTCCACCTGTTCTCCTTCTCTACCGCCCTCCACCTGTTCTCCTTCTCTACCGCCCTCCACCTGTTCTCCTTCTCTACCGCCCTCCACCTGTTCTCCTTCTCTACCGCCCTCCACCCCTTCTCCTTCTCTACCGCCCTCCACCCCTTCTCCTTCTCTACCGCCCTCCACCTGTTCTCCTTCTCTACCGCCCTCCACCTGTTCTCCTTCTCTACCGCCCTCCACCTGTTCTCCTTCTCTACCGCCCTCCACCTGTTCTCCTTCTCTACCGCCCTCCACCTGTTCTCCTTCTCTACCGCCCTCCACCTGTTCTTCTCTACCGCCCTCCACCTGTTCTCCTTCTCTACCGCCCTCCACCTGTCCTCTCTTCTCTACCGCCCTCCACCTGTTCTTCTTCTCTACCGCCCTCCACCTGTTCTTCTTCTCTACCGCCCTCACCTGTTCTCCTTCTCTACCGCCCTCCACCTGTTCTCCTTCTCTACCGCCCTCCACCTGTTCTCCTTCTCTACCGCCCTCCACCTGTTCTCCTTCTCTACCGCCCTCCACCTGTTCTCCTTCTCTACCGCCCTCCACCTGTTCTCCTTCTCTACCGCCCTCCACCTGTTCTCCTTCTCTACCGCCCTCCACCTGTTCTCCTTCTCTACCGCCCTCCACCTGTTCTTCTTCTCTACCGCCCTCCACCTGTTCTCCTTCTCTACCGCCCTCCACCTGTTCTCCTTCTCTACCGCCCTCCACCTGTTCTCCTTCTCTACCGCCCTCCACCTGTTCTCCTTCTCTACCGCCCTCCACCTGTTCTCCTTCTCTACCGCCCTCCACCTGTTCTCCTTCTCTACCGCCCTCCACCTGTTCTCCTTCTCTACCGCCCTCCACCTGTTCTCCTTCTCTACCGCCCTCCACCTGTTCTTCTTCTCTACCGCCCTCCACCTGTTCTCCTTCTCTACCGCCCTCCACCTGTTCTCCTTCTCTACCGCCCTCCACCTGTTCTCCTTCTCTACCGCCCTCCACCTGTTCTCCTTCTCTACCGCCCTCCACCTGTTCTCCTTCTCTACCGCCCTCCACCTGTTCTCCTTCTCTACCGCCCTCCACCTGTTCTCCTTCTCTACCGCCCTCCACCTGTTCTCCTTCTCTACCGCCCTCCACCTGTTCTCCTTCTCTACCGCCCTCCACCTGTTCTCCTTCTCTACCGCCCTCCACCTGTTCTCCTTCTCTACCGCCCTCCACCTGTTCTTCTTCTCTACCGCCCTCCACCTGTTCTCCTTCTCTACCGCCCTCCACCTGTTCTCCTTCTCTACCGCCCTCCACCTGTTCTCCTTCTCTACCGCCCTCCACCTGTTCTCCTTCTCTACCGCCCTCCACCTGTTCTTCTTCTCTACCGCCCTCCACCTGTTCTCCTTCTCTACCGCCCTCCACCTGTTCTCCTTCTCTACCGCCCTCCACCTGTTCTCCTTCTCTACCGCCCTCCACCTGTTCTCCTTCTCTACCGCCCTCCACCTGTTCTCCTTCTCTACCGCCCTCCACCTGTTCTCCTTCTCTACCGCCCTCCACCTGTTCTCCTTCTCTACCGCCCTCCACCTGTTCTCCTTCTCTACCGCCCTCCACCTGTTCTCCTTCTCTACCGCCCTCCACCTGTTCTCCTTCTCTACCGCCCTCCACCTGTTCTCCTTCTCTACCGCCCTCCACCTGTTCTCCTTCTCTACCGCCCTCCACCTGTTCTCCTTCTCTACCGCCCTCCACCTGTTCTCCTTCTCTACCGCCCTCCACCTGTTCTCCTTCTCTACCGCCCTCCACCTGTTCTCCTTCTCTACCGCCCTCCACCTGTTCTCCTTCTCTACCGCCCTCCACCTGTTCTCCTTCTCTACCGCCCTCCACCTGTTCTCCTTCTCTACCGCCCTCCACCTGTTCTCCTTCTCTACCGCCCTCCACCTGTTCTCCTTCTCTACCGCCCTCCACCTGTTCTCCTTCTCTACCGCCCTCCACCTGTTCTCCTTCTCTACCGCCCTCCACCTGTTCTCCTTCTCTACCGCCCTCCACCTGTTCTCCTTCTCTACCGCCCTCCACCTGTTCTCCTTCTCTACCGCCCTCCACCTGTTCTCCTTCTCTACCGCCCTCCACCTGTTCTCCTTCTCTACCGCCCTCCACCTGTTCTCCTTCTCTACCGCCCTCCACCTGTTCTCCTTCTCTACCGCCCTCCACCTGTTCTCCTTCTCTACCGCCCTCCACCTGTTCTCCTTCTCTACCGCCCTCCACCTGTTCTCCTTCTCTACCGCCCTCCACCTGTTCTTCTTCTCTACCGCCCTCCACCTGTTCTCCTTCTCTACCGCCCTCCACCTGTTCTCCTTCTCTACCGCCCTCCACCTGTTCTTCTTCTCTACCGCCCTCCACCTGTTCTCCTTCTCTACCGCCCTCCACCTGTTCTCCTTCTCTACCGCCCTCCACCTGTTCTTCTTCTCTACCGCCCTCCACCTGTTCTCCTTCTCTACCGCCCTCCACCTGTTCTCCTTCTCTACCGCCCTCCACCTGTTCTTCTTCTCTACCGCCCTCCACCTGTTCTCCTTCTCTACCGCCCTCCACCTGTTCTCCTTCTCTACCGCCCTCCACCTGTTCTCCTTCTCTACCGCCCTCCACCTGTTCTCCTTCTCTACCGCCCTCCACCTGTTCTCCTTCTCTACCGCCCTCCACCTGTTTCTCCTTCTCTACCGCCCTCCACCTGTTCTCCTTCTCTACCGCCCTCCACCTGTTCTCCTTCTCTACCGCCCTCCACCTGTTCTCCTTCTCTACCGCCCTCCACCTGTTCTCCTTCTCTACCGCCCTCCACCTGTTCTCCTTCTCTACCGCCCTCCACCTGTTCTCCTTCTCTACCGCCCTCCACCTGTTCTTCTTCTCTACCGCCCTCCACCTGTTCTCCTTCTCTACCGCCCTCCACCTGTTCTCCTTCTCTACCGCCCTCCACCTGTTCTCCTTCTCTACCGCCCTCCACCTGTTCTCCTTCTCTACCGCCCTCCACCTGTTCTCCTTCTCTACCGCCCTCCACCTGTTCTCCTTCTCTACCGCCCTCCACCTGTTCTCCTTCTCTACCGCCCTCCACCTGTTCTCCTTCTCTACCGCCCTGCACCTGTTCTCCTTCTCTACCGCCCTCCACCTGTTCTCCTTCTCTACCACCCTCCACCTGTTCTCCTTCACTTACAGTAGTGGTCGTGGTTCCCTTCCCTTTATTTGGGTCCTGTACTTCTGCCCTTCATTATTGTCATTACTTTCTTTCTCTTTTTTGCGAACAAGTGCCTGTCTTCTGTCAACTCATCACAAGCAGTTGCTGCAACTGTGTACTACCTGCCTCCCTTAATCTCTTCTGCTCTGTCTGGCTGTCTGTCTGTCTGTGTGGCTGTCTGCCTGTCTGTGTGGCTGTCTGCCTGTCTGTGTGGCTGTCTGTCTGTCTGTGTGGCTGTCTGTCTGTCTGTCTGCTGTCTGTCTGCGTGTGTGTCTGTCTGTCTGTCTGTGTGTGTGTCTGTCTGTCTGTCTATGTGCTGTCTGTCTGTGTGTGTCTGTCTGTCTGTCTGTCTGTCTGTCTGTCTGTCTGGCTGTCTGTCTGTCTATCTCTATCTCCAATCTTGAGTGTGGGGAGAGGGTGGGACCGAGAATAAACAGATCCAAAGAAGAATGCCGGTAGGCGTCCACAGAGAGTGAAAACAGCGAGAGCGGATGAAGCGTATGAAGGCGACACTGAGCTGAGACTGCAAGGGAGGTTTAGCGATGAGGTAGAGAGGGAGAAAAAAGATAAAGAGAGAGGTTCGAAGATGATGCAGGGCTGGGAAGACAGGAGTTCAAGAGAGACGGGAGTTGGGAAAAATTGACAGAGGTTGAGAAGAGAGGCAGAGAATGCAAGAATGTACAGCGAGGAAGAGGATGAGAGGCAGAGGTTGTGAAGAGAGGCAGAGAATGTGAGAATGTACAGCGAGGAAGAGGATGAGAGGCAGAGGTTGTGAAGAGAGGCAGAGAATGTGAGAATGTACAGCGAGGAAGAGGATGAGAGGCAGAGGTTGAGAAGAGAGGCAGAGAATGCAAGAATGTACAGCGAGGAAGAGGATGAGAGGCAGAGGTTGTGAAGAGAGGCAGAGAATGCAAGAATGTACAGCGAGGAAGAGGATGAGAGGCAGAGGTTGTGAAGAGAGGCAGATAATGTGAGAATGTACAGCGAGGAAGAGGATGAGAGGCAGAGGTTGAGAAGAGAGGCAGAGAATGCAAGAATGTACAGCGAGGAAGAGGATGAGAGGCAGATGTTGAGAAGAGAGGCAGAGAATGTGAGAATGTACAGCGAGGAAGAGGATGAGAGGCAGAGGTTGAGAAGAGAGGCAGAGAATGCAAGAATGTACAGCGAGGAAGAGGATGAGAGGCAGAGGTTGTGAAGAGAGGCAGAGAATGCAAGAACGTACAGCGAGGAAGAGGATGAGAGGCAGAGGTTGAGAAGAGAGGCAGAGAATGTGAGAATGTACAGCGAGAAAGAGGATGAGAGGCAGATGTTGAGAAGAGAGGCAGAGAATGTGAGAATGTACAGCGAGGAAGAGGATGAGAGGCAGAGGTTGAGAAGAGAGGCAGAGAATGCAAGAATGTACAGCGAGGAAGAGGATGAGAGGCAGAGGTTGTGAAGAGAGGCAGAGAATGCAAGAATGTACAGCGAGGAAGAGGATGAGAGGCAGAGGTTGAGAAGAGAGGCAGAGAATGTGAGAATGTACAGCGAGGAAGAGGATGAGAGGCAGATGTTGAGAAGAGAGGCAGAGAATGTGAGAATGTACAGCGAGGAAGAGGATGCGAGGCAGAGGTTGTGAAGAGAGGCAGAGAATGTGAGAATGTACAGCGAGAAAGAGGATGAGAGGCAGATGTTGAGAAGAGAGGCAGAGAATGCAAGAATGTACAGCGAGGAAGAGGATGAGAGGCAGAGGTTGTGAAGAGAGGCAGAGAATGTGAGAATGTACAGCGAGGAAGAGGATGAGAGGCAGATGTTGAGAAGAGAGGCAGAGAATGTGAGAATGTACAGCGAGGAAGAGGATGAGAGGCAGAGGTTGAGAAGAGAGGCAGAGAATGTGAGAATGTACAGCGAGGAAGAGGATGTGAGGCAGAGGTTGACAAGAGAGGCAGAGAATGCAAGAATGTACAGCGAGGAAGAGGATGAGAAGAAAGAGGACGGGATTAGAGGCAGAGGGGGAGAAGAGATGCAGAGAATGAGAGGATGGACAGCGAGACAGAGGGTTAGCAGAGAGGTGGTGAATAGAGAGTCTGAGTGTGAAAAGAGAGGCAATGGATGAGTAGAGAGACACGGGTTGAGAAGAGAGCGGAGGTTATGAAGAAAGAAAGGGTTGAGTAGAGAGACAGAGGCTGAGAAGAGAGACACAGGGGTTAGAAAGAGAGACAAAGGGATTAGAAAGCGAGACACAGGGATTAGAAAGAGAGACACAGGGGTTAGAAAGAGAGACACAGGGGTTAGAAAGAGAGACACATGGGTTAGAAAGAGAGACACAGGGGTTAGAAAGAGAGACACAGGGGTTAGAAAGAGAGACAGGGGCTGAGAAGAGAGACACAGGGGTTAGAGAGAGAGACTCATGGGTTAGAAAGAGAGACACAGGGGTTAGAAAGAGAGACAAGGGCTGAGAAGAGAGGCACAGGGGTTAGAAAGAGAGACACAGGGGTTAGAAAGAGAGACACAGGGGTTAGAAAGAGAGACAGGGGCTGAGAAGAGAGGCACAGGGGTTAGAAAGAGAGACACAGGGGTTAGAAAGAGAGACACAGGGGTTGGAAAGAGAGACACGGGGGTTAGAAAGAGAGACACAGGGGTTAGAAAGAGAGACGGGCTGAGAAGAGAGACAGAGGGGTTAGAAAGAGAGACACAGGGGTTAGAAAGAGAGACACAGGGGTTAGAAAGAGAGACACAGGGGTTAGAAAGAGAGACACAGGGGTTAGAAAGAGAGACAGGGGCTGAGAAGTGAGACACAGGGGTTAGAAAGAGAGACACAAGGGTTAGAAAGAGAGACAAAGGGGTTAGAAAGAGAGACACGGGGGTTAGAAAGAGAGACAGGGGCTGAGAAGAGAGACACAGGGGTTAGAAAGAGAGACACAGGGGTTAGAAAGAGGGACACAGGGGTTAGAAAGAGAGACAGGGGCTGAGAAGAGAGACACAGGGGCTGAGAAGAGAGACACAGGGGTTAGAAAGAGAGACACAGGGGTTAGAAAGAGAGACACAGGGGTTAGAAAGAGAGACACAGGGGTTAGAAAGAGAGACCCAGGGGTTAGAGAGAGAGAGTCAAGGGTTAGAAAGAGAGACCCAGGGGTTAGAGAGAGAGAGTCAAGGGTTAGAAAGAGAGACAGGGGCTGAGAAGAGAGACACAGGGGCTGAGAAGAGAGACACAGGGGTTAGAAAGAGAGACGGGCTGAGAAGAGAGACACAGGGGTTAGAAAGAGAGACACAGGGGTTAGAAAGAGAGACACAGGGGTTAGAAAGAGAGACACAGGGGTTAGAAAGAGAGACCCAGGGGTTAGAGAGAGAGAGTCAAGGGTTAGAAAGAGAGACAGGGGCTGAGAAGAGAGACACAGGGGCTGAGAAGAGAGACACAGGGGTTAGAAAGAGAGACACAGGGGTTAGAAAGAGATACCCAGGGGTTAGAAAGAGAGACACAGGGGTTAGAAAGAGAGACACAGGGGTTAGAAAGAGAGACCTAGGGGTTAGAGAGACACAGGGGTTTGAAAGAGAGACAGAGGCTGAGAAGAGAGACACAGGGGTTAGAAAGAGAGACACAGGGGTTAGAAAGAAAGACCCAGGGGTTAGAAAGAGAGACAGAGGCTGAGAAGAGAGACACAGGGGTTAGAAAGAGGGACACAGGGGTTAGAAAGAGAGACAGGGGCTGAGAAGAGAGACACAGGGGTTAGAAAGAGAGACAGGGGCTGAGAAGAGAGACACAGGGGTTAGAAAGAGAGACACAAGGGTTAGAAAGAGAGACACAGAGGTTAGAAAGAGAGACACAGGGGTTAGAAAGAGAGACACAGGGGCTGAGAAGAGAGACACAGGGGTTAGAAAGAGAGACAGGGGCTGAGAAGAGAGACACAGGGGTTAGAAAGAGAGACACATGGGTTAGAAAGAGAGACTTAGGGGTTAGAAAGAGAGACACAGGGGTTAGAAAGAGAGACACAGGGGCTGAGAAGAGAGACACAGGGGTTAGAAAGAGAGACGGGCTGAGAAGAGAGACACAGGGGTTAGAAAGAGAGATTCAGGGGTTAGAAAGAGAGACACGGGGGTTAGAAAGAGAGACAGGGGCTGAGAAGAGAGACACAGGGGTTAGAAAGAGAGACACAGGGGCTGAGAAGAGAGACACAGGGGTTAGAAAGAGAGACAGGGGCTGAGAAGAGAGACACAGGGGTTAGAAAGAGAGACAGGGGCTGAGAAGAGAGACACAGGGGTTAGAAAGAGAGACACAGGGGTTAGAAAGAGAGATTCAGGGGTTAGAAAGAGAGACACGGGGGTTAGAAAGAGAGACGGGGGCTGAGAAGAGAGACACAGGGGTTAGAAAGAGAGACAGGGGCTGAGAAGAGAGACACAGGGGTTAGAAAGAGAGATTCAGGGGTTAGAAAGAGAGACACGGGGGTTAGAAAGAGAGACGGGGGCTGAGAAGAGAGACACAGGGGTTAGAAAGAGAGACAGGGGCTGAGAAGAGAGACACAGGGGTTAGAAAGAGAGACACAGGGGTTAGAAAGAGAGACACAGGGGTTAGAAAGAGAGACTCAGGGGTTAGAAAGAGAGACACGGGGGTTAGAAAGAGAGACGGGCTGAGAAGAGAGACACAGGGGTTAGAAAGAGAGACACGGGGGTTAGAAAGAGAGACAGGGGCTGAGAAGAGAGACACAGGGGTTAGAAAGAGAGACACAGGGGTTAGAAAGAGAGGCAGGGGTTGAGAAGAGAGACACACGGGTTAGAAAGAGAGACGGGGGCTGAGAAGAGAGACATAGGGGTTAGAAAGAGAGACACGGGGGTTAGAAAGAGAGACAGGGGCTGAGAAGAGAGACACAGGGGTTAGAAAGAGAGACAGGGGCTGAGAAGAGAGACACAGGGGCTGAGAAGAGAGACACAGGGGTTAGAAAGAGAGACAGGGGTTGAGGCGGAGAGAAGGGAGGAGAGCTGCGGCATTAATTATATCTTCAGTTATGGCGGGCGCGGGCGTTATGGCGTGGTGGTTTTTATGTGTGTAATCCCCCGAGAAGGCAATTACATCGCCGTGGGACCCAGGTCCGCGCTTTATGGAGACTGGAGCCCCTCACCCCGCCCCCCGCCCCTCCCGCTTTATGGAGACAGGAGCCCCTCACCACCCCCACCACCCACCCCTAACTCGGCCTTGCCACGAATTTCGGGCATGGAACCTGCTCTAGCCTGGGGTATTCAACAATCCTCCACCCTCCACACCACCCCCAACTCACCCGCATCACCCCTACCCGTCTGTCTGTCTGTCTGTCTGTCTGTCTGTCTGTCTGTCTGTCTGTCTGTCTGTCTGTCTGTCTGTCTGTCTGTCTGTCTGTCTGTCTGTCTGTCTGTCTGTCTGTCTGTCTGTCTGTCTGTCTGTCTGTCTGTCTGTCTGTTCGTCTGTCTCTTCTGTTCGTCTGTCTGTCTGTTCGAGTGTCTGTCCATCCGTCCGTCCGTCTGTCTTTCTGTCCATCCTTGTCTATGTATATGTAAGTGTGCCTGCCTTCCATAGGTGCGTTTGTGCACGTACGTTTGCACGCCTGGACCACGCATCTGTAGGGAATGTATGCCTTAGTCAGGCGCGATGAACCGCGGTGTCCGTGTGAGAGTTCCTTGCAAGTAAAGCGGAATCACTGCAAGCACTTCGGTTTCAGTTTTTCCTTAGTCGGCAGTTGGCAGTTGTTCCATTACATCTCCACCCGCTCTCTCTTTGCTCTCTTGCATGTGTACGCCTTTGCCCGGCCTCCTATCTGTCATGTTCCAATATGTTCCAGTGGAGAGTGTTATATTTCAGTCCACTGCACTGTCTTCACTGTCCTCCTATCTGCCATGTTCCAATATGTTCCAGTGGAGAGTGTTATCTTTCAGTCCACTGCACTGTCTTCACTGTCCTCCTATCTGCCATGTTCCAATATGTTCCATTGGAGAGTGTTATTTTTCACTCCACTGCACTGTCTTCACTGTCCTCCTATCTGCCATGTTCCAATATGTTCCAGTGGAGAGTGTTATCTTTCACTCCACTGCACTGTCTTCACTGTCCTCCTATCTGCCATGTTCCAATATGTTCCATTGGAGAGTGTTATTTTTCACTCCACTGCACTGTCTTCACTGTCCTCCTATCTGCCATGTTCCAATATGTTCCAGTGGAGAGTGTTATATTTCACTCCACTGCACTGTCTTCAGTGTCCTCCTATCTGCCATGTTCCAATATGTTCCAGTGGAGAGTGTTATCTTTCAGTCCACTGCACTGTCTTCAGTGTCCTCCTATCTGCCATGTTCCAATATGTTCCAGTGGAGAGTGTTATCTTTCACTCCACTGCACTGTCTTCAGTGTCCTCCTATCTGCCATGTTCCAATATGTTCCAGTGGAGAGTGTTATCTTTCACTCCACTGCACTGTCTTCACTGTGGGTTTTTCCAGGGTGCCAGCTTCTCTGCTGATAAGAATTTGGCACTCGTTCCGTTTTAATATAGTTTTGCCAATAGCTGTGTGTACACTTTCTACACTGTCTGTCTGTCTGTCTGTCTGTCTGTCTGTCTGTCTGTCTGTCTGTCTGTCTGTCTGCATCATTGCCTCGCTGCCTCGCTGCATGTCTTCTGTCTCCCCGCCTGTGCCTTTCTGTCTGTGCCAGTCGCTGTGCCTGCCTATCGATACGATACGTGTATCTGTTTCCCACTGGGCACTGCTCAATGTTGGGCACAGGCCGCTCTGTGCTTACAGCGTGTCTAACGATTGCTGCCCTCTATCGATCCATGGAGCTGCAGGTCGGCTGGGAGGGGAGCGAAGTAGGGAGGAGGGGAGGGGACGGGGGGAGGGGGTAGACAGACAGGCAGGAAAGGGTTGCGGCCAGTCAGGGCTGGGCAGGTCGCTCTAATTGCTGTCATTAAACTGTGGAGACGGCGTCGGCAGCAAGCCGCCATTGCGTCCTCATCAAGTGGCTCTGTCTGTCTGCGTGTGTGTGTGTGTGTGTGTGTGTGTGTGTGTGTGTGTGTGTCTGTCTGTGTGTGTGTGTGTGTGTGTGTGTGTGTGTGTGTGTGTGTCTGTCTGTTTGTGTGTGTGTGTCTGTCTGTTTGTGTGTGTGTGTGTGTGTGTCTGTGTGTGTATGTGTGTGTGTCTGTGTGTGTGTGTGTGTGTGTGTGTGTGTGTGTGTGTGTGTGTGTGTGTGTGTGTGTGTGTGTGTGTCTGTGTGTGTGTGTGTGTGTGTGTGTCTGTGTTTCTCTGCGTGTGTGTGTGTGTGTGTGTGTGTGTGTGTGTGTGTGTGACAAAAAAATCCTGGCAGCTTCCATCCCAGTGCTCTCCCCTTGTGCCCTCATGAGTTCAAAGCCAACCCGAAGCCTCTGCTGGGCTATTATTGATAGCCTCTTTTTAGGAGGTGTAGATGGTCCAGTATGCTAAGGCGTTGGGCTTTGTAGCGAGGCGCTGTGCCGTGGTTCAATCCCAGGGGCGGGAGAGATGGGGGGGGGGAAAAGTTAAATCATGTTGATCAAAGAAATATTGCTGCTACTCTGTCTTGTTACTTTGTCTGGTGTGAATGATTAGGTGAACATCGATTGATGCACCTGTTGGTTAAACGTCTAGACGTGCCAACAAGAATGAAAGTTGTGGTGTCCGTGGGATCTTCCTAGTATCCATGGTGTATATTGTGTGTGTCTGTGTTTCTCTCTCTCTGTGTGTGTGTGTGTGTGTGTGTGTGTGTGTGTGTGTGTATTGTATGTGTGTATGCATGCGTATGTCTCTTTGTATTTATATGTGCGTACAGGTGAGTGAGAGTGTATGTGTGTGTGTGTTTTTTGTTTTGTTTTGCGTGTGTATTTATAATGCATGTATATGTGACCAGCCACGACAAAACCAGTGCTAAGTCGACTTTTGAACAAAATAGGGTTTTAATAATTTTGAATTCTGCATTCATTTCTGTTTGTTTTGATATAAGAATGAACAGTGTGAGTTAATTAGAATAGGAGTTACAGGCATTTCAAGTTGGGTACTGAAGCAGCGGTCATTTTGAAAAAACGGACTCAGAAGATTTACCTTCTTCAGACATTAAACACCTTAGCAACGGTATTTCAAACTCCGTTTCCAAAAACGGCTGACCTTATTTTTATTCGACATCCACAGAGCAGAAACGCCGAGAGAGCGGCCTTTCTAACGGTATATAACATGAAGGGGTTCTGCAAGGGTTTTGGGGTGTTTATTGCGGCGAAAATGAGACAATTAACGCTAATTACAGGGAGCTTTTGAAACAATACATAACACAAAAGTCTTTATTTTACCATCAAAATATAATTCTTCAAAATGTTTCCTTTGCTAGCATGATAGTTTCAACCATGTAGAATCTATTTTTATGAAAAAGTGAAAATCACCCAGATTGACCCTCCCTGCCTTTTTTCAGTCGTAGCGCAAAATAGTGCCGCGCGACTTAGCACTGGTTTTGTCGTGGCTGGTCACATATGTGTGATTCTCTCTCTCTCTCTCTCTCTCTCTCTCTCTCTCTCTCTCTCTCTCTCTCTCTCTCTCTCTCTCTCTCTATGTGTTTCTCTGCCTATCATGTTGACTCTTTATTGTGCACTGTTTCCAGTCTTTCTCTCTCATGCATCCGCACTCTGTCGGTCTGTGTCTGTCTGTCTGCCTGTGTGTGTTCGTGTGTGTGTTTGTCTGTCCGTCCGTCCGTCCGTCCGTCTGTATGTATGTTCGTCTGTCTGTCTATGTCTGGTCTGTGTGTATGTCTGTCTTTACTTGTTTATCTGTAGTTCTGTCTCGTGTCTGTCTCTGTCAGTGTTCTCTGTTAGTGTGTGTCTGTGTGTCTGCCTCTCTGTCTGTCTGACTGTCTGTCTCTCTCTCACCTCTCTCTTCTCTTCTCTCTCTCTTCTCTCTATCCTCTCTCTCTCTCTCTCTCTCTCTCTCTCTCTCTCTCTCTCTCTCTCTCTCTCTCTCTCCTCTCTCTCTCTCTTCTCTCTATCCTCTCTCTCTCTCTTCTCTCTCTTCTCTTCTCTCTCTCTTCTCTCTATCCTCTCTCTCTCTCTCTCTTTCTCTCTCTCTCTCTCTTCTCTCTATCCTCTCTCTCTCTCTCTCTTTCTCTCTCTCTCTCTCTCTCTCTCTCTCTCTCTCTCTCTATCTCTCTCTCTCTCTTCTCTCTCTCTATCCTCTCTCTCTCTTCTCTCTCTCTCTCTCTCTCTCTCTCTCTCTCTCTCTCTCTCTCTCTCTCTCTCTCTCTCTCTCTCTCTCTCTCTCTCTCTCTCTCTCTCTCTCTCTCTCTCTCTCTCATCGGATCGATCGGATCAGCGCTAATTGCGAACAGAGCTAGGGCTGGGATGAGAGAAGCTTGGCAACATGTGACATTTGCTTGGCGTGCCCTGCACTCCCCACCCCCGACCCCCACCCCCGACCCCCACCTCCACCCCCACCTCCACCTCCTTTAGCCCCTTTTTCAAAATGCACGTCGTTCACTACCGTGTCGTCAAAATTCCCCATCAGGTTTAGTTTCCTCTCTCAAGGTGTCGGCCTCTTCTTTACGCTCTTATCCTCAAAATGCCCACTTCTTCCCTTTCTTGCCCTCGAAATGCTCCCATCTGATCTCTGTTATTCTCAAGATGCCCCTTCCTTTACTTCTGTGTCATGAACATGCCCATCACCACTACCATTTTTGTCAAATTGCCCCTCCTTTACTCTTTCTCCAAATGCCCTTCCTTTTTCCTTCCCTTTGTAGAAATGACATTCTCCGTTTCGCATGCCACCCTCTGTTTCTGCCCTCTCCAAAACATGGTACCCTGTATAATCGTTCCCCGCCTTTGCAATGATATGTCTCTATCACACACTCTTTACATCGCCCTCTCTCATCGCTCCCTCTCACCGCTCCCTCTCCACTCTGGCCCCCTTTCTCATCTCCGTCCCTCTTTCTCATCTGTCACCCTTTCTCATCATACTGCTGTTGCTTCGTTAGCACTTTGCCCGCTTTCACTAACACCTTTCCCCCTACCCCACTTTCTCTTTTCCTTTCCACGGTTCCTCCTCCTTCCCCTCCCCTCCAGGATCTGTACCACCCCACGGCCTACGTACCGCCCCATGGCCTGCGTGTCGCAATTTGCAAGCTGGGGCTGTCTAACAGCAGCCAGAGAAGTAATCTTGGGGTTGGGTCCTCACCTCTAACCCTCACCCCCAGCCCTTCACAGTCTGGTCCAGTCTCTCATCCCTCACCCCACTCGAGTCTTAACCCCCACCTCCACTCCAGTCTCGCCCCCTTCCTCAGTCTACCCGAATCAGGGCTGCCTCCCTGCCCGGCCTGACCCACTTCCCCGCCAAGCATATGATATTGCCATCATGGGCATTGATTGCGCCAGCTCCCTGCCTCCCCGCCTTTTTCTATCGATCCAAGCCAGTCTGGCCCTGGAGGGGGTGGGGGGTCAGGAGAGGGGTTGAGGGGTCAGGGGTAGGGTCAGGGGAGACGGACCGTTGGCTGCGGGGCAGGGGTTATCCAGCACGCCATGCAGAGGGGGTGGGGGGTAGGGGCGGGGGTTAGGGGGCAGAGCGGAGACGCGCGTGGGGAAGATTGGGGTTGAATATTAGAGGAGGGGGAAGAGGCGGAAAGGTTTTTGACAAGGCGGCCTCCAGTCTCGGGGAGAACATTTTCCTGGCCAGACACAACTGCGGAAGAAGAGTAGGGAGGGGGGAGGGGGATGGAAAGCGCTGCCCACACAGGGGAAGAGGAATGGGATTTGGTATTAAAAAAAGATGTGTGGTCGTGTTGGCGTCTTGGGGAGTGGCGGAGTGTGGCCTAGAGGGTGGAGTGTGTGTGCGTGCCAGCGCACGCGCGTGTGTATATGTGTTAGGGGGCTGGTCGCGGGGGGGGGGGGGGGGGGGGGGGCTATCAAGGGTGAGATATGCTATCTTGAGGAAGTGTTGCAGGGGAAACGAGTCTTTTCAGGATGTGAGATGGCATTGTGGAGGAATGGTTTGGAGGCCTTAAAGTATTCTAAGTCTTCCCGCTAGAGAGAGGGTGGGAGAGGAGTTTGAGGGAGGCTGCCTACATTTCCTGCACGGAATGACGTGTCCTTTAGGAGCTCTGGCGACGCCGTGGTTGCTTCACTGGAAAGCTGCTGAACGTGCGCTATTGCTCAGCATTCCAACATTTGTTTACAAGGAACAGAAGTAGAGAAGCTGCGTGTGCAGGTTTGCTTCTAATGGTAGAACGGCACTGTAGGTCGAGTTAGAGTCAAACTGTGACTGTACCTCCAGTGGGAGTCGCACGATATGGCTGTAGCTGCACGTCATCCAGTAGGGGTCAGTGACTGTAGCCACCACTCGGCTGGTTCCTTGACGAGGTGTGGTGGCTTGAGTACCTCCATGACCCGGAGAGCCAGGCCAGGGGGAGTGTCAAAACGTCCACCTCTTTTGGTAGCGTTTCGCATACTGGACGGGTCAAAGGGTAGAGGTCAGACAAATATCAGCCAACTCTCCTCGAGTATAAGGGGCATGAGAAGGATCACTCAGACAGAAAAACCATGGGCAGACTTGGGCTCATCAGCCATGGCAGGCAGCCAGTCTAGGGGAGGGACCCCTATACACGTTCTATGGATGAAGACGGAGATGCATGACCCCTGTGGTGCCGCCAAACCTCTGCATCACGCAATACGCATCATGATGAATTGCGCGCGGTCAACTTCACGATGTGGTGCTCGTCCTCTGGAGTTCCGCTGGGGAGGAAGAGTGCCGGGCCTACAGCCTCGAATGAGCCCACCCTCAGCTACCGGAGGTCACCTCGCGTCTACTTGTCCTACCAGGAGAAGAGGAGTGTGGCCAGACCCGACACCAGTGAGGAGCAAGCTCTATAATGGCAACCTGGAGGAGCTGCGGAGAACAGCTGCATTTGTGCGGGCGACTGGCGCAATCATCTAGCGATCGACAAGAAGAAGAAGAAGAAGAAGAAGAAGAATGACTGTAGGTCGAGTTGGAGTCACATTGTGACTGTACCTCGAGTTAGAGTCACACTATGTATGACTGTACGTCTAGTAGGAGTCACTATGACTGCGTCGAGTAGGAGTCACACTATGACTGTACGTAGTTCAGTAGGAGTCACACTGCGACTGCGTCGAGTAGGAGTCACATTGTGACAGTACGTCGAGTAGGTCACATTGTGACAGTACGTCGAGTAGGTCACATTGTCACTGTACGTCGAGTAGGAGTAATATGACTATACGTAGTCTAGTAGGAGTCACATTGCGACTGTACGTCGAGTAGGAGTGATATGACTATACGTCGTCCAGTTGGAGTCACTATGACTACGTCGAGTATGAGTCTCACTGTGACTGTACGTCGAGTAGGTCACACTGTGACTGTACGTCGAGTAGGTCACACTGTGACTGCACGTCGAGTGGGAGTCACACTATGTCTCCCCCTGTGAATTGGGGGTAAGAATTGACCCACCGGGTCTCTCTACGTGATTCGTAAGAGGCGAAGAACTAGGGACACCGTGACTTGATTAGCGTTTACTCCAAACTGTTCTAAAGATGTTCGTGCCTAAATGGCCTTACATTGCCTACAAAGGCTGGTAGGCCGTAAAACACCATCCTTCCATCCACCACACTATGGCTAAACGTCGTTCAATATGAGTCACACTGTGACTGTACGTTGAGTATTAGTCAAACAGAGACCGTACCTCGTCCAACAGAAGTCACACCGTGACAACGTCATCCAGTAGGAGTCTCAATTTGTACGAGTAGGAATGTACGTCGTCGAGTGAAAGTCACACTGTTTACTGTACGTCGAGTAGGAGTCACACTCTGACAATACGTCGAGGAGTCACACTATGTGTGTATGTTCAGGTGGAGTCACACTATGGGTGTATGTTCAGGTGGAGTCACACTATGGGTGTATGTTCAGGTGGAGTCACACTATGTGTCGAGTGGGAGTCACAATGTGGCTGTACGTCGAGTAGGAGTCACGCTATGACGGGAGGATAGCACCGTCGGAGGAAGAAGTAGGGATGAATGAAGGCCTAGATTTGGAAGAATGCGTGGTCAGTGAAGGAAATATGGGATAATAGACTAAGGTTTTGATTGATTGATTGATTCTTTATTTATCAAGGATGAAATTTTTGGCATTTCTGCCTATCTTACAAATTGTCCTTGCTCATAAAGAAAAGAAAACATGGATAGATAAGAAAAAATACACAGTAGCTAATCTATGTACAACAGTTGGGAAGATGAAGAATATGATCAACAATGACAAAGATTTTAGTAGATGCCTTTGACAACTGTCAGCTCAGTGAGTCTTCAAGTTCAAGTAAATACGTGTCATATGTACATGCGACAACAGTGAGATCATCTGAATAGATAATCACGTATGGATGCTTTAAAATACTTCATGGAAGTATTGTTCCTCAGGTGCAATGGGAGTGTATTCCATATCGTAACATCATAACACACACACACACACACACAAACACACACACACACACACAAACACACACACACAGAGACACCTGAGTATGTAAGGCAGGAAAGAAAGAATCGTCAGGGACGGAAAGAGGATCGGGGATTGAGGGAGGAATACAGGACCAGGAGTGGAGACCTTGAGAGATCGGGGATTGAGGGAGGAATACAGGACCAGGAGTGGAGACCTTGAGAGGATCGGGGATTGAGGGAGGAATACAGGACCAGGAGTGGAGACCTTGAGAGGATCGGGGATTGAGGGAGGAATACAGGACCAGGAGTGGAGACCTTGAGAGGATCGGGGATTGAGGGAGGAATACAGGACCAGGAGTGGAGACCTTGAGAGGATCGGGGATTGAGGGAGGAATACAGGACCAGGAGTGGAGACCTTGAGAGGATCGGGGATTGAGGGAGGAATGCAGGACCAGGAGTGGAGACCTTGAGAGGATCGGGGATTGAGGGAGGAATACAGGACCAGGAGTGGAGACCTTGAGAGGATCGGGGATTGAGGGAGGAATACAGGACCAGGAGTGGAGACCTTGAGAGGATCGGGATTGAGGGAGGAATACAGGACCAGGAGTGGAGACCTTGAGAGGATCGGGGATTGAGGGAGGAATACAGGACCAGGAGTGGAGACCTTGAGAGGA
>JAWQFJ010012349.1:27500-30000 GCA_034096865.1 Theodoxus fluviatilis
GGCCGACCTGGAGGTGGTGGTCAGATCTGAGGAGAGTATCGAATGCTTTGGTTGTGGAAGGATGGGACACCGTAGGCGTGACTGTCCAGTCCGAAATAGTGGATGGAGGAAGGAAGAACGATGTGTGAGCCAGTCTCGTAGGAATATCAGGTGTTTCCGGTGCAGGAAAATAGGGCATGTGGCGCGTGATTGTGGAATGTCCAGCATTGGGGAGAGAGTTGTGTTGTCTGGCATTGGCGATGCGAGTCGGTGTGAGGAGGTTGTTGTTGCTGAGGAGGTTGTTGTTGCTGAGGAGGTTGTTGTTGCTGAGGAGGTTGTTGCTGAGGAGAGTCGGTGTGAGAAGGTTGTTGCTCCTGAGGAGACTGTGTGTGTCTCGTGTGAGACGAGAGAGCCTGTAGCGCTCGTAGGCCTGACTGAGGAGAGTCAGTGTGAGGAGGAAGGGAATGGAGTTCTCCCTTGTGAGCCCTTAGTGCTCGGAGGTGTGATGAAGAATGAGACTGAGAGTGGGGTGTTGATGTGTTCCACCCGGAAGAAGAGGGAGAAGTTGAAGGATGAGACTGAGAGTGGGGTGTTGATGTGTTCCACCCGGCGGAAGAGGAAGTGTGCGGAAGTTGAACATGAGTCTTGTGGGAAGACTGGTGTGGAGTTGGAGGATGTGGGAGAGGAAGGAGTTGAGACTTGTGGGAAGACTGGTGTGGAGTTGGAGGATGTGGGAGAGGTTGCGTGTGGTGGTGTGAGTCTCGGAGAGGCGAGCCACAGAGAGAGGAAATGGTTTGACTGGAGGAAGAGGAAAAAAGGCTAAATTTAGAGAGAGGAATGACTGGGTGTGAGAGTGAGAAAGAGTTGATGTGTTTGGCTGTTTATTGGAGTGTGCTGTGCAGAGAAGAATGTGATGGGTGGAGTGTGAGAGTTTTGTGGGCCAGTGTGATGGTCAGGTGGTTGTGTGGTGCGATGGTTTTTGAGTTTAGTATAGACCACGTAACCCGGGGTCCCCTGTTGTTTGAGAGTTTTGACTGTTTGAATTGTGACTTGTGAAAAATGTCATGTCTATAACATTTTTCTCATTGTGGTAGGGAGGTGTGGCGAGACAACGTTTTTCCATGCCTTGTGGTTATTAGTATTATTAGAAATGTTTACTATGCGTCTGCTGAGCCGTAGCCTTAGAGGTTTTTTCATTGCCCTGAGCCGGTGTCAGTACAGAATTGACCCCTGTGCATGTGAATAACTTGAAAGCGTTACCAGTGTAGTGGACTTCACTGGCGTTTTAGCGCTGACCAACCAGTGAATTTCAACTTGTGAATTGACCAGTCAGAGTGGGGTGGGATGGACAGTAGTGATTGGACTGGCTGGACTTGGTGACGTCAGCGAAGTTATTTAAACAAGTGTCGCCGGATGCTCGAGGCGTCATAACATTTATTTTCAGCAAAAGCAGTGTCCGTGAAGATGCTGGCGCCCTGCTTGTTAGGTTTATACTTGGCGGTGGCCATATAGAGAAACGTAGAATGGGAATAGTAAGAAACCTCAGCCGGCCCGGAGCCAGTTGGAAGCGAACCCCTCTGCCAGGGGGTGGTGGAATGTTGAACAGCCAGCTTGCCTGCCAGCCAGCTTGCCTGCTTTGCTAAAGTGTGGTGGCCTGTCTTGTTGGAGAGCAGACCGACTCCTTTCCGAGGAAGAAGAAGAAGAAGACGTAGGAGCCAGTTCCCTCGACACGACGCAGAAGAAGAAGGAATGCCAGAGAGAGAGAGAGAATGAAAGAATGCCAAGTTTCAGCTGTTTCATCGACTGTGGTGATTTCCCTCCAGGGTCACCGGCTGCAATGTCGGTGCACTCAGACCCCCTCCTCCCCCCAATTCCAACCCCGGTGCTAACGCGGTGAGCGTGGGGTTTAGGTCCGTGCTTCTCCACCTGCACGTTTTTCATCGAAAGGGTCAGATAAGTACATTTAGTTAATTACCTCGGCTCGGGCAGACATCTTTCTTTTCATTGTTTTCTTTTTACTTGTCTCGCTTCAAATTGCTGAACTGAATTGATTGTTTTCTACTTGCATTCTATGCATTTATTGTAGCGTTTGTCGCTCAGTCACCATTCACTGGTAAATGCATTCATGAAAATTAAACTACTTCCTTTGAATTGATACCGTTTTTGCCATTACTTCATTTAGACAATTACCATCTAGCGTGTGAATGGAGGAATGAAGGTGCGTGCTTTGGTTCTTCCCCTAGACATTTAAACGAGTTAATTTGATCAAAGAACAAGTACGTCACACACACCCACGCACACGCACACATACACACATACACTCACACACACATACACACACATATTCACACACACATATACACACATACATTCTCTCTCTCTCTCTCTCTCTCTCTCTCTCACACACACACACACACACATATATTACGCGGGCCGAGATAACAAATGCCATAAGGCACATAAAAGTTGAGTCCTCTGCGGGTACTGATAACATTTTAGCTGAAATGTTAAAATCAGCTGA
>JAWQFJ010012349.1:35000-45846 GCA_034096865.1 Theodoxus fluviatilis
TGTGTCACACGCTAGAAAAACACGTTTTTCCACCTGTGTCTTCAACGATTTTATGTGGTAGAGTTGTCGCTGGGGATGGGTCTTCAGTTTTACAACGTCGATGACAACGTTGTGGGGAATGGGTCAGATAAATGGCCGAGACGATGCGTTCTAAATAAATCGTGTTAGTAAGAACTTAAAATACGGAGTGAACCAAAACGGCTCTATACTGTTCAGGTAACTAACATAAACTAACAATGCACTGCACTATACTGTTCAGGTAACTAACATAAACTAACAATGCACTGCGCTATACTGTTCAGGTAACTAACATAAACTAACAATGCACTGCTCTATACTGTTCAGGTAACTAACATAAACTAACAATGCACTGCACTATACTGTTCAGGTAACTAACATAAACTAACAATGCACTGCTCTATACTGTTCAGGTAACTAACATAAACTAACAGTGCACTGCTCTATACTGTTCAGGTAACTAACATAAACTAACAATGCACTGCTCTATACTGTTCAGGTAACTAACATAAACTAACAATGCACTGCACTATACTGTTCAGGTAACTAACATAAACTAACAATGCACTGCTCTATACTGTTCAGGTAACTAACATAAACTAACAATGCACTGCACTATACTGTTCAGGTAACTAACATAAACTAACAGTGCACTGCTCTATACTGTTCAGGTAACTAACATAAACTAACAATGCACTGCTCTATACTGTTCAGGTAACTAACATAAACTAACAATGCACTGCACTATACTGTTCAGGTAACTAACATAAACTAACAATGCACTGCACTATACTGTTCAGGTAACTAACATAAACTAACAATGCACTGCACTATACTGTTCAGGTAACTAACATAAACTAACAATGCACTGCTCTATACTGTTCAGGTAACTAACATAAAGTAACAATGCACTGCACTATACTGTTCAGGTAACTAACATAAAGTAACAATGCACTGCTCTATACTGTTCGGTAACTAACATAAATCTAACAATGCAGTCTGCTGCTTATACTGTTGCAGTTAACTACATAACAGTAATCCAATGCACTCTGCACTATACTGCTTCAGCCGTGAACTACATAGGACTAACAATGCACTGCCCTCTACTGTTGCAGCTGTAACTAACATAAAGCTAACACAATAGCACTTGCTCTATACCTCGTTCGTCGTGAACTAATTCAATTATTAAGTAACATGCACTGCACTACTACTGTTCAGGTAAGCTACCATTAAAGTAACAAGTGCACTGCTCTATAACTGTTCAATGTACTCACATAACTAACAGTGCACTGTCGCTATACTGTTCACGTAACTAACATAAAGTACCAATGCACTCGCACTATGACTGTTCAGGTAACTAACTAAAACTAATCATGCACTGATCTATTATGTCTAGTGTTCAATCATGTGTCCCAGAACAATCCCATGTGATCACTGGTTAATTTATTTAGAGGTGACGTAGAAGCTAACATAATTTCATTGTAATTTATGCGAGGTGACGTACAAGTCCAGTCCCAGTTCGGTGCAAGTGATACTGAGTCCCATTGAAGCCCTGTCACATGTCCAGTCCCAGTTCGGTGCAAGTGATACTGAGTCCCATTGAAGCCCTGTCACAGGTCCAGTCCCAGTTCGGTGCAAGTGATACTGAGTCCCATTGAAGCCCTGTCACAGGTCCAGTCCCAGTTTGGTGCAAGTGATACTGGGTCCCATTGAAGCCCTGTCACATGTCCAGTCCCAGTTCGGTGCAAGTGATACTGGGTCCCATTGAAGCCCTGTCACATGTCCAGTCCCAGTTCGGTGCAAGTGATACTGGGTCCCATTGAAGCCCTGTCACATGTCCAGTCCCAGTTCGGTGCAAGTGATACTGGGTCCCATTGAAGCCCTGTCACAGGTCCAGTCCCAGTTCGGTGCAAGTGATACTGGGTCCCATTGAAGCCCTGTCACAGGTCCAGTCCCAGTTCGGTGCAAGTGATACTGGGTCCCATTGAAGCCCTGTCACATGTCCAGTCCCAGTTCGGTGCAAGTGATACTGGGTCCCATTGAAGCCCTGTCACAGGTCCAGTCCCAGTTCGGTGCAAGTGATACTGGGTCCCATTGAAGCCCTGTCACAGGTCCAGTCCCAGTTCGGTGCAAGTGATACTGAGTCCCATGGAAGCCCTGTCACAGGTCCAGTCCCAGTTCGGTGCAAGTGATACTGAGTCCCATTGAAGCCCTGTCACAGGTCCAGTCCCAGTTCGGTGCAAGTGATACTGGGTCCCATTGAAGCCCTGTCACATGTCCAGTCCCAGTTCGGTGCAAGTGATACTGGGTCCCATTGAAGCCCTGTCACAGGTCCAGTCCCAGTTCGGTGCAAGTGATACTGGGTCCCATTGAAGCCCTGTCACAGGTCCAGTCCCAGTTCGGTGCAAGTGATACTGGGTCCCATTGAAGCCCTGTCACATGTCCAGTCCCAGTTCGGTGCAAGTGATACTGGGTCCCATTGAAGCCCTGTCACAGGTCCAGTCCCAGTTTGGTGCAAGTGATACTGGGTCCCATTGAAGCCCTGTCACATGTCCAGTCCCAGTTCGGTGCAAGTGATACTGAGTCCCATTGAAGCCCTGTCACAGGTCCAGTCCCAGTTCGGTGCAAGTGATACTGAGTCCCATTGAAGCCCTGTCACAGGTCCAGTCCCAGTTCGGTGCAAGTGATACTGGGTCCCATTGAAGCCCTGTCACATGTCCAGGATTTTATCATCTTTTGTTCCTCCAAAAAGCAATCGCACTTTTGGCCGCAGGAGACCGACACTAGTGAATAAATTACAGAGTTCCTAATTACAGTCAGCTTGACCCGGAGTGGGTGGGTGACAGGTGGTAATGTCCAGGAGCATCAATTATCCATTAAGGTAATGGGCATAAAAGGGGAAATCGTGCACATTACCTCTACAACGAATGCATTACAAGCCATTCTTTAACAAATGTCTTGTATGTTGCTGTTTGCATAGAAGATTATTGGAGGACATGAAAGCTATTCGCCAAGCCTTGCCCCCGGGCTTGATTTGTGCCAGTGCACCAATAGCTCTGCTTCGACGGAATCATTCTTAATGAAGATGTGAAACGTGAATTATTCATAGACAATTCATAAAGAGTCGATGGCGTGGTCAGTCTTCTGGAAGTTTCCTTTGCCCAATCAAACCCGGGAAGTCCACACGAGAAGACAATCGGCCTCTATTATTAATGAGTAACTCATTCTTAATGCTAATTTATGCAAATCCGTCACACACATGCATAACTCGTCATGGAAAGTGTTAGGCCACGTGACGTTTAAATTTTGATAACATCACGCTCGTATAATTTACAATAAACAAAAACAGATGTACGAGTAGGTGAAAACCCATTGCCACATACAACACACATTGGTCAGTAACTGCCACGACCACCCATGTTTAATTAAGAAAGTGTGCAATTAGGAATGTGCAGTCCAGCCTTCTTTCCTGTACATCTGAGACTCTTTTCCCCTTCCTGTTGCTAAATATAGGAGAGGTCATCAGAAATGTTGCTAAATATAGGAGAGGTCATCAGAAATGAATCAGTAGCCTGAACTGCTCTGTTGGACTGTATTGAAAAACAAGACTTCCCAAACTATTGATATCTACATCAGACGGCAGTCTGCAAAGACTGGTTGAAAAATATGGGCTTGTGCATTTGTGTTTGTGAAAGTGTGTATATAAATAGAACACACATAGGGGATTCCCCGAGTGTTTGTGAAAGTGTGTATATAAATAGAACACACATAGGGGATTCCCCGAGTGTTTGTGAAAGTGTGTATATAAATAGAACACACATAGGGGATTCCCCGAGTGTTTGTGAAAGTGTGTATATAAATAGGACACACATAGGGGATTCCCCGAGTGTTCACAGGGCAGCGAAGATGGACAGCGCGCAACTCGTTGTTTACCTTCGATTTCTTTCTTTTTTGCATGATCGGAAAAAAGTTCAAGGTCGGCAGGAAAAAAAAGAGAATCGGTCGGGTTACCGTAACCATGACTTGTGTGTGTGTGTGTGGGTGTGGGTGTCTCTCTGTGTGTGTGTGTGTGTGTGTGTGTGTGTGTGTGTGTGTGCATGTGTGTTTGTGTGTGTGTCTGGTTTCATGTGCCATTGTGGATCGATAACACATGTCGACCCTCTGGTGCGTTGTGTTTCGTGTTTACTGCGGTCCTGTTGTGAGTGGCATCCCTCCCAGTCCAAGCCTGTCTCACTGTGCGGCCCTCATTCCGTCAGCTGCTGCAGCTTGCACGCGTCTCGTTGGTCTGAACTGACGTCAGTATTGCTGTTACGTCACCAGTTTGAACAGATTGTTTTTTCTGTCTCCAGCGGAAGTCTGTGTTACGTCAACACGTCACTGACGATACGTCATCCAGAATGGTCAGTGGAACTACTGTGAGCGGTGTTCACTGTAGTCAGAACAATCTGTGGAAGTCGATGTAGTTACAGCTGTTGCTGTAGTTAAACCGACGGCAACAATCTGTTTAACGACAATATACACACCAGTCGGCTGTGGTTGGTCAGCAGACTGTTGTTAGAAATGCAAGCAAAAGTAGTTGTAAACACACCAGGCGCAGGCAGTTGTTGCAGCAGTGCTTGCTCTGGTTAAACTGACAGTATGAGTATGTTGTGAAGCATGCTGCTGTCGTTCTAGTTTAACAGTTGTCGCTGTTGTTAGACTTCAATTCGCTGTTGTTACGGAAATTCATCTGTAGTGACAGCAGCAGTAATGACGTATAACTATAGCCACAGCAGCGAGTAAAACTGTCAACAGAATGCACGTGTTGTGAGTAAGTTACTTGTTTGAACTATCTGGCTCGGATTTTTGTCTGTTGACATATCGTGTCTTTGCAATGTGTTCTTTCTTTTGCATCGTGGCCTGCTTTACTTTTCTCCCTGCCCCCCACCCCCTCCTCTCCCTAAACAAGTCATCCCTCTTTCTCCATACTTATCCCGCCCTCCCCTCTCCATTCACCCCCCACCGCCCCCCCCCCCCCCCCCTCCTTACAAGTTACACACCCTTACGTCCTTCTCCCCTGTAGACACCCCTATGCTCTTATCTGTATTCACACCCAAACCCCTCTCCTCCTCCACCCCCTTTTTTCATACTCACCCCTCCTCCTCCCCTCAACCCGCACCCCCTCCTCGATAAACGCCCCACCACCTCCTCTTTATACACACCCCACCTCCTCCCCTCAACGCAGACCCTTCCTCCTCCCCTCAATACACACCTACCCTCTCCCCTCCATACACCCCCCACCCCCTACTTTCTATGCACACCCCAACCCCTTCTGCCACTCTGCCCCGTAGCTTGTCCGTCCACCCATACTGCCCACCTGGAGGAGATAGGAATGGCGTTTTGTGGCTCGAAATGAAGTCAGGGTTGTGTCTGCGGTAGTTTAAGGGATGGGAGTGACGTTTTGGGTGGTGAGTGCGATATCCTGGAAGTAATGGTGATATCTACAGGGGGGTACGGGAAATATTTTGGGATGTGGGGATATTTAAGGGCTGTTGGTGTTGTAAGGGCCTCTGAGTTATGTTAGGGGAGCGGAGGTTATGTTCGAGGAGGAGTGGGTGGGGATTGCGTTAAGGGAGTGGGAAGTTTGTAAGGGGAGGGGATGTTAAATTAAGAGAGTAGGAGTGAAATAAGGGTGGTGAGGGAGGGCTTTTTGGGGTGGGGTTGCGATATCAGCAGCTTCAGTTTTTCCTCTCCCTGGCTCCTGCTGCTGAAGGCCTCTTATCAGTACTGCTGCAGGAAAGGGGAAAGGGGGTACGGGGTTTGGGGTAGGGTTGAAGGGGATGCGTGTATGTTGCCATCCGTCAAAAAACCCTGCCTAGGGCGTGTGGCGGTAGGGAGCAGCAGGGGGGGGGGGGGGTGAAAGGGGGTCAGGGGTGAAGGCGGGGTGCTGATCACCCACAGCGATCATCAGTAAGAGGGGGGTAGAACATGGAGGAAGAGGGGGAGGGAGGGCCAGTGATGGAGAGGGAGTGGGTGGAGTGTGGATGGAGATGGAGAGATGGGGGCAATGGTGAGGCGACGGAAGGAAGTGGAGAGAGAGAGGAAAGGAGAGAGCCACAGAGAGAGAAAGGGGGGATGAGTAGGGGGGAGAGCTGCGGATACTGATACCGGGGCACAGAATTTATGGCGCGTCTGCCGCAGTGCTTGTAATCATCATTTCAAACCGATCCACCAGTTCCACACTTCCATGCCACAAGTCGGTCCCTGCCTCTGCAACGCAGCCAGCCACCACTCCCCTCTCCCTCCCCGCCAGTGTTCCCATCGCTCTCGCCAGTATCACCCATTCTCTCGCTCTCTGCTGCTATTCTGCAAACAGACTTTGGAGGGAGGGAGGTGGATCGGGGAGGGGGGTGGGGGGCGGTGGTTTAAAACTGTTTTAGGGTGGGAAGCCAGTTTTGGAAAAAGAAGACGCGGGAATGATGCTTTGGGAATGTAATGAGCGACTGACCAGGCGTGGGCGTGGGTGGGTGGGGGTTGAGGTGGAGGGTACGTTCTACTGAGACTGAAATGGGGAGAGATCTTAACCAATCTCTCCACTCTCTCTTGACCTCCTTGTTTATCTTCCTGGGGCTCTGTAGACAATCGCTTGTGTTTTATTCGCCGTTCTTTTCATTGTTTTGGTGTGCAGATTTCATTCTGTCACACGCACACACACACACACACACACACACACACACACACACACACACACACACACACACACACACACACACACACACACGGAGAGGGGGAGAGGGGGGGGGGGGCGCGGAGGGAGATAGGAGAGAGCGTGAGAGGGGGAGTTTGGGAGAGAGTGGGGAGAGAGAGAACATGTGACTGTTTGCCTGTCCATCTACATATCTGTATTTGAGAACCTGCCTGCCTGCCTGTCTGTCTGTCTGTGCGTCTGTCTGTCTGCCTGCCTGCCTGTCTGTCTGTGCGTCTGTCTGTCTGCCTGCCTGCCTGTCTGTCTGTGCGTCTGTCTGCCTGTCTGCCTGTCAGTCTGCCTGCCTGTCTGTCTGTCTGTCTGTCTGTCTGTCTGAGTGGAGCTGCTTCCTAGACCACACAAGACTGTCGACCCAAGGGAGACAAGCCATGAGTTACTGCGTGAGACAGCGTGTCGTGAACACGGGATCGGGACTCTCTGGAGGCAGGCGTGTCCCCTGTGTTCTTTTCCGTCACAGCCACTGTCACAGCTACTAGACTGTCACAGCCACTGTCACAGCTACTAGACTGTCACAGCCACTGTCACAGCTATTAGACTGTCACAGCTACTAGACTGTCACAACTACTAGACTGTCACAACTACTAGACTGTCACAACTGCTAGACTGTCTCAGCCACTGTCACAGTTATTTCGCTGTCTTAGCAAGTGTCACGAGTAATACACTAAAACAACCACCGTCACGGTTACTAGACTGTCACAACCAATGTGACAGCTACTAGATTTTCACAACCAGGCATAGTTACTACACCGTCATAGCAAGCGTCACGAGTATTAGACTGAAACAACCACTGTCACAGCTACTGTTCACTACCACTATCACAGCTACTAGACTGTCGAAACTACTGTCACTGTCACTACTGTCATAGCAAGTGTCACAAGTATCAGATTGTCACAGCCACTATTACAGTTATCACACGGTCGCATAATACGTCACAAGTATTAGACTGTCACAGCCACTGCCACAGATATTTGACTGTCGCAGCCATTGTAACAGATATGAATTGTTGTCGCCACTGTATGTATGTATAACGTATGTATAATGTACTTATATTGCGCGCACTTCCAGCCCAAAGGCTGCTCAGTGGCGCATGCACACACACAAAAAATGTCACGAATTTTCCAACTGTCACAGTTAATATACTTGTCATAGCATTTAGAATGTCACAGCCACTGTCACAGTTAATAGACTTGTCATATCATTTAGACTGTCACAGCCACTGTCACAGTTAACAGACTTGTCATAGCATTTAGACTGCCACAGCCACTGTCACAGTTAATAGACTTGTCTTAGCATTTAGACTGGTCACAGCCACTGTCACAGTTAATAGACGTGTCTTAGCATTTAGACTGTCACAGCCACTGTCACAGTTAATAGACTTGCCATAGCAATTAGACTATCACAGCCACTGTCACAGTTAATAGACTTGTCATAGCATTTAGACTGTCACAGCCACTGTCACAGTTAATAGACTTGCCATAGCAATTAGACTGTCACAGCCACTGTCACAGTTAATAGACTTGTCTTAGCATTTAGACTGTCACAGCCACTGTGGAAAATGTCAGCCACGGCCAGAACTACAGGCACGCAAACTGACAGGCATTTCGCGATGTGACAGAAATGCAGTGTGTGGGAGTGGGAGTGGGGGGTCCACTTGCTCTGCATAGGGAGAGGGTTGTCACACGCTGTGCCTTTCACAGAGAGGGGGAGGGAGTGGGCTGTTACACGTTGTGCCTTTCACAGAGAGGGGGAGGGAGAGGGTTGTCACACGCTGTGCCTGTCACGGAGAGGGGGAGGGAGAGGGCTGTCACACATTGTGCCTGTCACGGAGAGGGAGAGGGCTGTCACACGTCGTGCCTGTCACGGAGAGGGAGAGGGTTGTCACACGCTGTGCCTGTCACGGAGAGGGGGAGGGAGAGGGCTGTCACACATTGTGCCTGTCACGGAGTGAGGGAGGGAGAGGGCTGTCACACGTGCCTGTCACGGAGAGAGGGAGGGAGAGGGCTGTCACGCGTGCCTGTCACGGAGAGAGGGAGGGAGAGGGCTGTAACACGTGCCTGTCACGGAGAGAGGGAGGGAGAGGGCTGTAACACGTGCCTGTCACGGAGAGAGGGAGGGAGAGGGCTGTAACACGTGCCTGTCACGGAGAGAGGGAGGGAGAGGGCTGTCACACGTGCCTGTCACGGAGGGAGGGAGGAAGAGGGCTGTCACACGTGCCTGTCACGGAGAGAGGGAGGGAGAGGGCTGTAACACGTGCCTGTCACGGAGAGAGGGAGGGAGAGGGCTGTCACACGTGCCTGTCACGGAGAGAGGGAGGGAGAGGGCTGTCACACGTGCCTGTCACGGAGAGAGGGAGGGAGAGGGCTGTAACACGTGCCTGTCACGGAGAGAGGGAGGGAGAGGGCTGTCACACGTGCCTGTCACGGAGAGAGGGAGGGAGAGGGCTGTCACACGTGCCTGTCACGGAGAGAGGGAGGGAGAGGGCTGTCACACGTGCCTGTCACGGAGAGAGGGAGGGAGAGGGCTGTCACACGTGCCTGTCACGGAGAGAGGGAGGGAGAGGGCTGTCACACGTGCCTGTCACGGAGAGAGGAGACAGGCAGGGAGGAAAGGCACCGTCACAGACGAAAAGAGTGGACTGCAGACCCCAACGTTTACAGGACAAAATAGAGGGATATCGCTGAGAGGGATAGAGGAAGAGGGAAGTTGATGAAGAGAGAGAGAGTGAAAGGTAGATAGGTGTATGGGTTGATGGGGGGATGGAAATATTTATACAATTGGAGAGTGAGAGGTGGATGAAGACGGGTGGTTGGAAAAATTGGATGAAGAGAGAGGCATATAATCATTTATGGAGTTGGGGGTGGAAAGATAGACGGCGAGAGGATGGCTCAAGAGAGGGATAGATGGGAAAAGGTTGAATAGAAAGAGGTATGGATGGAGAGAGGGATGTGGAGAGTGGGGAGGGATGTCGAGACACGGCCTTTGTGAGAGGGGGAGGGGGTAGAGGAAGCTACACGTAGGGCTGTTTGCCTAACATTTGGTGTGGAAAGGAGAGAAGGGCGTCCCTGTCGGATCTGGTTAGGACACCGTCTCTCGCCTTCTCAACCCGCATCTGGAATCCCCTCCCCCGATACCACCCCCTCTCCCTCCTCTACCTCCCTCTGCCGCCACCCCCTTCACCTCCCTCCACCCACGGGGCAGCAGCTTTGGTAAGGAGAGGTGTGGGGAGGAAGGGAAAAGATCAGAATAGCAAGTGTTTGTTGGAGATTGACATTTCTCGTCACATTCCCAAGTTGCAGATTGCCCCTGGGAGGCAGCACCAGACGTCTCTACCTTCCCCCCATTTCTCTCCTTGCCTTTGTGTGGCGCTCCCTACATGGTCCAATGTAGCTCTGTGTAGTTGTTTGGAGCTCCATGTAGTCCTGTGTTGTGTAGTCCTGTGTAGCTCTGTGTAGTTCTTTGGAGCTCCATGTAGTCCTGTGTTGTGTAGTCCTGTGTAGCTCTGTATAGTTCTTTGGAGCTCCATGTAGTCCTGTTGTGTAGTCCTGTGTAGCTCTGTATAGTTCTTTGGAGCTCCATGTAGTCCTGTGTTGTGTAGTCCTGTGTAGCTCTGTGTAGTTCTTTGGAGCTCCATGTAGTCCTGTGTTGTGTAGTCCTGTGTAGCTCTGTGTAGTTCTTTGGAGCTCCATGTAGTCCTGTGTTGTGTAGTCCTGTGTAGCTCTGTGTAGTTCTTTGGAGCTCCATGTAGTCCTGTGTTGTGTAGTCCTGTGTAGCTCTGTGTAGTTCTTTGGAGCTCCATGTAGTCCTGTGTTGTGTAGTCCTGTGTAGCTCTGTGTAGTTCTTTGGAGCTCCATGTAGTCCTGTGTTGTGTAGTCCTGTGTAGCTCTGTGTAGTTCTTTGGAGCTCCATGTAGTCCTGTGTTGTGTAGTCCTGTGTAGCTCTGTGTAGTTCTTTGGAGCTCCATGTAGTCCTGTGTTGTGTAGTCCTGTGTAGCTCTGTGTAGTTCTTTGGAGCTCCATGTAGTCCTGTGTTGTGTAGTCCTGTGTAGCTCTGTGTAGTTCTTTGGAGCTCCATGTAGTCCTGTGT
>JAWQFJ010012350.1:5000-27568 GCA_034096865.1 Theodoxus fluviatilis
GTGAGAGTAGCCATAAGTACTGATCAAAAGATCAGATAAAGGCCTTGCGGCCTAAGACATCTGAGGACATATCTATCTAAATCATTCTCTGTCCTCGCAAATGACGTCACGAATTCTATTCTATTCTATTCTATTCACCCTGCTTCAAAAATCTCCTCGCAAATGACGTCACGTTTATTCGACGTCAAATGATGACCTCACAGATTTTGCAAAATGGAGTCTGTTGAATTGTTTTCATTGAAACACCAAAATGTAAAAAAGTCACTTTCTTTTCAAACCTCGATTCTGAAAATTTGATAATATTGAATGGGACCTAACTTCCAGTCAGTGTGCAAAATCTCAAGGAAATCCGTCCAGTAGTTTTTGAGATATAGGCCGTGGAGACGGGACAGACAGACAGACAGACAGACAGACAGACAGACTAATAAAGTCTGTAGGACCTCCAGTAAACCTGGAGGGATAAAAACAACGACGTAGGTAAAACGCCACTGACGAAAAAGTGCAACATTTCGACAGAGAAATCCTCATCAAGCATCACAGTTGCAAGACTTGTGATTTATCCGCCGCACTTTAAGTACATCTCTCTTTTTCACTGTCGCGTTGAAAACTTTTCCGTATAATATTTCCGCTTTTTTAATTGGTTGTGTCACATTCGTCCTTGTTTTAATATACGACCGAAGTAACTTTACACACGTGTTGTGTACAGGAGTGGGTAATGCAGCGCCAAAGCGCTACGTCCGACAGAACTTTGCACTCAAACAGTCAAACTAAACTGCATAGTTTAGGACAACATGAACATTCAACGTCTGCGATTCTTGATGAAACTCACAACGCTAGGTGAATTTGTGGTCTCGTCTGTTTCCCTCTTCCGCCTTACAAACTTTTTGTAGTCGAAATGGTGCGCTTTTTATTTGATCTTGCACCCTATTTTACATATCTACGTCTTCGTGTTAACAATGGATCATGAACTTTTTCTTGTGTTGTATTGTTTGGAAAGTTTGTTGTTGTTGATGTTTAATTGGATTGGGACGCTTTTAGCATGTTTCTTCGATGAATGTCTATCGGATGCATGAATCTAATGCTTTTTATCCCTATAGCTTATTAGAATGCGTCAAACTGTCACATCCATACAAAAAAGCGCTACGGTGATATAAATCATGAAGATCATTCTCGAACGTCAGATCCATACAAAAAGGCGCTACGGTGATATAAATCATGAAGATCATTCTCGAACGTCACATCCATACAAAAAGGCGCTACGGTGATATAAATCATGAAGATCATTCTCGAACGTCAGATCCATACAAAAAGGCGCTACGGTGATATAAATCATGAAGATCATTCTCGAACGTCAGATCCATACAAAAAGGCGCTACGGTGATATAAATCATGAAGATCATTCTCGAACGTCACATCCATGTATCTACATTAGACACACCGCATTATACATAGCGCAACAGTTTTCATTGCCAAAATGTTAAAATTACTGGAAATGCATTGGTATTGTTACAACACTATTGGGAACGATTCTGTGTATGATGAAAAGCGATAAGTACTACAAAAGTACAAAGATCTTTCTCAAACGTTATATCAACGTATCCATATTAGAATCACTGCGTTATGCATAACATAACATTTTTCATTGCCAAAATATTGAAATTACTGGAAATCTATTGGTTTTTTTACCACATTTTTGGAAACCACTCTGTGTATGATGAAAAACGAGACAAAAGACATGCATTCACCAGACAAATAGACAGAGTCTGTTTGCTATTGATGTAAAAGCAGGTTCGTTTGTTTGTCGCTGGGGAGTGGTGCCATATCACGAAGTTTGGTTCGGCTGGAGACGTCTCAGTCAAATCTGCATCAGCCACTTTCCGTGAATCATTGAATGGAAACAGAACCAAGACTTGCTTCAGCTGGCGCAATGCAGTCATTCTTACCCCAGCCATTTCCGTGAATCATTGTATTGTATAGAAAGAGTATCAAGACATTCTCGAAGTTGGGTTACTTCAGCTGGTAACATCGCAGTCAGTGTTGCATTGTTCTCTTTCCATTGTACAGAAAAGGAATTGTGACGGTACGTCCTTTCCTCATTATTAAGAATTGTATACAAGTGGAATCAAGGTGACGGATTTACTGGTGTGTACATTGAAGTGATCCTTTCTCCCTGTTTTCTGTGTGAGTTGTCAGATGATGAACTATCATACTACTACTGTTATGAGTTGCATGTTTATGCATGTGTTAAATAATGGGCACTTAAGAATGCAGAAGCCAGCCAGGCCTCAAATAAATGTAGTTATTAGAAAACCAGCCATGCCTTGAAAGTAGTTTGCTGTGGTGAAGCCTCGTGATGAAACCGTGCACAGTTTGAAATTAAGTCGCCAAGCTTCCAGTATGAGTAACCTTGACATTGATAAATTCAACGTATAGGCATTAAACGTGATTGGCCAACTTTTAAAGGTAGAGTGGGAAAATGTGCTGGCCAAGCTCGCGCAAAATCCCAATTGCCCTATTGGTTTAGGGGGAGTGAATTCCACAGACTTTGAATGGAGATTCTGGGGGAGAGAATAAAAAGACTGCTGTCTGCTGACCCGTGGCTGGCACTCTCTGCTCCTGGAGTGGAGTGGAAATCTGTGGCAAGGTCATGCCAAGGAAGGAAGGGTGACATCTGCCTTCTACCTCTCATCGACTCTAGCTCTGAGTCGCCCTGGCCCCTCTTGATGACCCCAGCACCAGCTCTAGCCCTGGGGGGGGGGGGGGGGGGGGAGGGGGGGAGTGGGCCACGCCAAACAGCCACAAGTGCAGATGGCCTTTCAAAGCCCCACCAGCATCTATGCGTTTCCTGATGACAAGAAGGACGCAAGGGGAGATGATACAGTCTCAACCCCCCCCCCCCCTCTATTACCTCCCCTCCTGTCAGTCATCACCTCCCTAGCTCCCCAAAACATTACCCTTGAAGAACGACCACTGGGGTCAACGGCTCTGACCCCTTCAGCATTCTTTCAAGGAGGGGACTCACATGAACTCTCCTTCCAGATAAGTTATACCTTGTAGTATAGGCTGGCTGGCTAAATGAGGATTAAATAAGTATTACTCATGCATGTTGATTTAACAACCATTGCCCATCTTTTCGATCATTACTAAAGTCATTTGGTATCCGATGTCTGCCCTCATCTTCTCTGTTGTCCTGTCCATTCTTGACAGCAAGAAAGGTGAGTGAATGTTACAAGATAGCAATGCGTTTCCCCTAGACACCCTCTCAATGATTAATAATCATAGCCCTGTCTTGTAACAGGAAGCGAGACCTGTCTTGTCACAGGAAGCGAGACCTGTCTTGTCACAGGAAGCGAGACCTGTCTTGTCACAGGAAGGAGACCTGTCTTGTCACAGGAAGCGAGACCTGTCTTGTCACAGGAAGCGAGACCTGTCTTGTCACAGGAAGCGAGACCTGTCTTGTCACAGGAAGCGAGACCTGTTTCAAAGCAAAACTGGGGAGACTTAGCGAATACACCAAGTGCTCAAAAACGACTGTGTATGACTCTGGTACGAATTTTGACCTATCTCTTTTTTCATATTTAAACATGATTTTTTTAGTGCATGCGATTTATTATGACACTTGCGGGTCGATTATGAATAGTAAGAGATGTGATAAAAAAACAAAAAGCTTTTGATGTGTGTTGAAAGATTAAATATTGAACTTTGTTGGAATCATGGAGAGCTTAAGAAGGCTTACTTGTCTCGTAGATTTTACCAAAACAATGTAATGTATTTCAGATCCTTTAAAACCAATCATAAACGTCAAAACACTTGCTTTGAAGACCAGGCAACTTCCCACAACGGCAGGCAGTAAACAAGTCACGTGACAAACGAACTGCCAGAGTGCCATGAGGTAAACAAGTCATCTGAAGGACCGGATGTGCGGGGTCATGTTATGCAGTCACGTGAGACTCGTTCCGTGCCCCTCTCTCTCTCTCTCTCTCTCTCTCTCTCAGGGTCTCTATATCTTTCTCTTTGTCTCTCTCTCTCTGTCTCTGTCTTTCTCTCTGTCTCTGTCTTTCTCTCTGTCTCTCTCTGTCTCTGTCTTTCTCTCTGTCTCTCTCTGTATCTGTCTTTCTCTCTGTCTCTGTCTTTCTCTCTGTCTCTGTCTTTCTCTATGTCTCTCTCTCTCCGTCTTTCTCTCTGTCTCTCTCTCTCTCCGTCTTTCTCTCTCTCTGGGGGGGTCTCTAAGCTCCCTTCTTTTTGACTGTCCCTCTCTCTCTAGTCTAGCCTCTCTCTTCTGTTGCTCTCTTTCGTCATCTTGTTCGCTCTTTTTGTTCTCTCTGTTTTGTTTGTTTTTTTTTTTTTATTTTTATGTTTTTTGTTTTTTTTTTCTTTTTTTTTTTTTTTTTTTTTTTCTTCTTTTTTTTTCTTTTTTTTTTGTTTTTATTTTTTTTTCACTTTTATTTTCTTCTTTCTTTTTCTTTTTTCCTTTTTTTCTTTTTTTTTTTCTTTTTTCTTTTCCTTTTTCTTCTTCTTTCTTCTTTTTTTTCTTTTTTCTTTTTTTTTTTTTTCTTCTTTTTTTTTTTTTCTTTTTTCTTTTTCTCTTTTTTTTTCTCTTCTTTTCTTTTCTTTTTTCTTTTTTCTTTTTTCTTACTTTTCTTTTATTTTTTTTTTTTTTTTTCTTTTCTGGTTCTCGTCTTTATTCTCGGTTTTTTTATTGCTTGTCTGCTCTTTTTCTTTTTGTTTTTTCGTTTCTCTCTTCTTTTTATTTTCTGTTTCTTTTCGGCTGTTTTTTTTTCTCGTTTTCTTTTGTTTTTTTTTTCTTTTCTTCTCTTTTCCCCCTTTTTCTATTGTTTTCCCTGCCTTCCTTCCCCCCTGGTTTCCGTTTCTCCCCTCCCTTTTTTTTCTTTTCTTTTTTTTTCATCCCGTTTTCGTCCCCCCCCCCTTTTTTGTGTTCTTTTCTTGGGCTGTTTCTTTTGTTTCTTTTCTTGTTTGTTGTTTTTTTTCGTTTGTTTTGTCTTGTTTTTGTGTTTTTTTTTTTTTTTTTGGGTTCTGTTTTTTTTTTTTTGTGTCTGTTTTCTTCTTTTTTTTTCTTATTTTACTTTTGTTGCTTGTATTTTTATCTTTTTTTTTTTTTTTTTTTTTTTTTTTTTTGTTCTTTGTTTTTCTTTCTTCTGGTTCTTGCATTTTCTTTGGTTCTTGTTTTTTTTTCTCTTCTTCTTTTCTTTCTTTGTTTTCTTTTTTCTTTTGTTCTTGTTTTGTGTTTTGGTTTCTTCTCTTGTGCTTTTTTTTGTTGTTCTTGTTGTTCTGTTCTTTCTTTTTGGTCTTTGTTCTTTTTTGTCTCTTTTGTCTATTTTTTTTTTGTTTGTTTTCCTTTTTTTTTTGTTTCTTTTTTTTTTTTCTTTCTTCTTTTTTGTTTCTTCTTTCTTTTCTTTTCTTTGTTTTTTTGTTTGTTTTTCTTCTTTTGATTCTTCATGTGTTTTCTTTTTCCTGTGGTTTTTTTTTTTTTCTTTGCTTTTTTTGTTCTTGTTTTTCTCTCTTTTTATCTCTTTGTCTTTTTTCTCTTCTTGCTCTCTTTTTTTTTCTCTTTTTCTGTTTTGGTGTTTCTTTGGTTTTGTTTCTTCTTTTTCTCTTTGTTTTTTCCTCTTTCTTTGTTCTTTTGTTTTATTTGTTTTTTTCAAGTCTTCTCTTTTTGGTCTTTTCTCTCTTTTGTATTTTTCTCTCTCGGCTCTCTCTCTCTTTCATATATTCTTTTCCCCCTCTCTGGTTCCTTATCCCTCCCTCCCTCCCTCATCCCGCCCTCCCTCACTCACTTCCTCCCTCTCTCCCTCCCCCCCTCTCTATCTGTCTGTCTGTCTCTCTGTCCTCTCTCTCTCTCTCTCTCTCTCTCTCTCTCTCCCTCATGGGTCGTCGGCCGAAATAAAATCACTCACTCACTCACTCACTCACTCACTCACTCACTCACTCACTCACTCACTCACTCACTCACTCACTCACTCACTCACTCACTCACTCACTCACTCACTCACTCACTCACTCACTCACTCACTCACTCACTCACTCACTCACTCACTCACTCACTCACTCACTCACTCACTCACTCACTCACTCACTCTCTCTCTCTTTCTTTTTTTCTCTCTCTCCCTACCTACCTATGTATTATTTCTCTCTCTGCGTTTCTGCCAGTGTCTCTGTCTGTCTGTCTGTCTGTCTGTCTGTCTGTCTGTCTGTCTGTCTGACTCTCTGTCTGACTCTCTCTCTCTCTCTCTCTATCTGTCTGTCTCTATCTGGGTTTCTGCCTGTGTCTCTGTCTCTGTCTGTCTGTCTGTCTGTCTGTCTGTCTGTCTGTCTGTCTGTCTGTCTGTCTGTCTGTCTGTCTGTCTGTCTGTCTGTCTGTCTGTCTGTCTGTCTGTCTGTCTGTCTGTCTCTCACTCTCTCTCTCTCTCTCTCTCTCTCTCTCTCTCTCTCTCTCTCTCAGGGGCCAATGGCCGAGTCTTTGCCTGTCTCTGTGTGTTTGTGGGCAATGTGGACGAGAGAGATGGCGAGTCCACACAGCTCTTGCTTGCTCCTCCTGACCTGTCTTCCCCGAAGACTCGACTCCATGCCAAGAAATTTCTTTGTGTTCCCCATAGCGCTCCCACATTTTCTCCACGCAAACATTTTCCTCGCACACATAAAAAGTGAGTCCACACATGCATCCCTTTGAGATTTGTTGACTGGTGTTGTCATTAAGTAATTATTTTTTAGATGCAATATCAAGTTAGCACATACTTCTTTTAGTCTCCTTAAACTCCATCCCACTTTTTTCCCTTTTAATTTCAGTCTGTTTTCCACCAACTGATCTTCCGTTTTTATAAAGGCAGGCTTAGTTGTAATATACTTGTTATTCGATTTGAATTATACGTGTACCGCGTTGTCGTCATTCTCCTCCTCCCGTTCCTCACTTCCAGTTCCTCCTCCTTCCGTTCCTCCTCTTCCAGTTCCTCCTCCTCCTCGCACGCCCGCCGGCCCCGCCCGCACCCGGCACCCCCGCTCAAGCTCGCTCCTCCTCCCGTTCCTCCCTACTTCAGTTCCTCCTCTTCCATTCCCTCCCCCCCCCGCCCCTCCCCCCCCACCTCCGCCCCCCCACCCTCCCCCCCACTCCCCCTCTCCCGCACCCCCACCCCGGCCCCGTCCCCCTCCCCTCCCCCCCCCCCCCCCCTCAACCCCCCCCTCCCCATTCTTCCCCGACCCCCCTCCCCCCCTCCCCTCCCCGCCCCCCCCCCCCCCCCTTCCCTCCCCCTTCTCCCCCCCTCCCCCCTCCCCCTCCTCCTCCCCCTTCCCCCCACCCTCCCCCCCAGCCCCTTCCCCCCCCCCCAAGCTCCCAACTCTCCTAACACCCTCCCCACCCGCCATATTCGGTTCCCCACCTTCCCCCCCCCGCCCCCCACCCCCAACGCCCCCACCTCTGCCCCTCCCCCTTCTTCCCGCCCCCTCTCACCCCTACACCTTCCGTCTCCCTCCCTCCCCGCCCCCCCCCCCCGGTCCCCTTCCCCGCCCCGTCCCCTCCCCCCCCCTTTTCCCCCCCCCCTCCACCCCCCCCACCCCCCCCCCCCCCCCGGGGCCCCTTTCCCCCCCCCCCCTCTGCCCCCTTTTCCCTCTTCTTTTTCTTTCCTTTTCTCTTTTTTTCTTTCTTTTTCCCTTCCCCCACCCCCCCATCGCCGTCTCCCCCCATTCCCCCCCCTCCTCCCACTTCCAAGTCCACCCTCCACGATTCGCCGCACTCCCCGCCTTCCGTTCCCCCCCCCCCGCCGCCCACACCCCCCTCCCCCCTTCCCCCACCCTTCCCCCCCCCCCCACCCCCACGCCATCCCCTCCGCTCACCCCCCCCCCCCTTCACCCCCTCCCCCCTCCCTCCCCCTTCCATCTCCCCCCGCCTCTCCCGCGCCCCTTTCCCTCCTCTCGCCCCCTACCCCCCCCTGCGCTCTCTCTCCGCACCTCCCTGCCCTTCGCCCATCTTACCCCCCTCTCCCTCCCCCCCCACCCCCCTCCCCTCCCTCCCCTCCCCCTTCCCCCCTACCATCTTTCCCCCCCCCTCCCCCCTCTTCCCCTCCCCTCCCCCCCTCCCCCCTCCCCTCCCCTCCCCCCTCCCCCTCCCCTCCCCCAGTCCCCCTTTCCCCTCTCTCCGCTCCCTCCCACCCCCTCTCCCTCTTCCCCCTTTTTCCCCCCCTCCTTCTCCTCCCCCTCCCTCCCCTCCCCCCTCCCCCCTCCTCCTTCCCCCTCCTCCTTCCTCCTCCTCCTCCCTTCCTCCTTCCACACCTTCCCCCCCTCCCCGCTTCCCTCTCCACTCCTCCTCCTCCCTCCCCCTCCCCCTCCCTTCTCCTCCCCCTCCTCCCCTCTCCACCTCCCCCTCCCCGTTCTTCCTCCTCTCCTCCCCCCCTCCTCCCTCCCCCTCCCCCTCCCTCCTCTTCCTCCCCCGCCTCCCCCTTCCCCTCCTTCCTCGCTGCCTCCTCCTCCTTACCTCCCTCGTCCCCTCCTGCCTCCTCCTCCTCTCGCCTCCTCCTCCCTCCTCCTCCTCCTCCTGTTCTCTCCTCCTCCTCCCCTGTTCTTTCTCCTCTCGCGTCCCTCCTCTTCCCGTTCCTTCCTCCTCCTCCTCCTCTCCTCCTCCTCCCTCCTCCTCCTCCTCCTACCTCCTCCTCACTCCTCCCGTTCGCTCACTACCATCCCGTTCCTCCTCTTCGTTCCTCCTCTCCTCCTCCTGCCTCCTCCTCCTCCCGCCCGTTCCTCCTCCTCCCGGGTCCGCTTCGTCCTCCTCCTCACTCCTCCCGTTCCTTCTCCGCCTCCTCCTTCCTCCTACGCGTTCCTCTCTCCTCCTCGCCTGTCCTCCTCCTCCTCCTCCTCCTCCCTGCCTCCTCCTCCTCCCTGCCTCCTCCTCCAAAAAAAAAAAATCTCTCCTCTCCGTTACCTCCTGGGCCCCGCTCCTCTTTTCGTATCCCAAGTTCCGCTGCACTATCCATCTCCGCTTCCTCCTCCTCCTCCTCCTCCTCCTCGCCGTTCGTCCTTCTCCCTCTCCTTCCTCCTCCTTCACTGCCCTCCTCCTACCTCCTCCTCCCTCCTCCTTCCTCCTCCTCCTCTCTCCTCCTCCTCCTCCTCCTCCTCCTCCACGTTCCTCCCTCCTCCCCGTTCCTCCTCCTCCTCCTCCCTCCTCCTCCTCCTCCTCCTCCTCCTCCTCCTCCTCCGCCGCTGCCGCCGCCGCCGCCGCGTTTCTCTTGTTCTTTCTTCTCAAACACCCTCCTTTTTTTCGTTCTTCTTTTGTTCTCACATTCTCATCAATAAGACTGCATGTGCAGGCCGGCAGTAGGAAAGAGAGCCGCCAGGGGGGGGGGGGGGGGGGGGGGGGGGAGGAAGGGGAAGGGGATAAAATCAAAACAGCTTAATAGACGTAAGGAGGTAAGGGGACAACGATGGAAAAAAAAGAGGGTGGGGGGATGGTGAAAGCAGTAACAAAAAGTGCAATGAGGATAGAGATTTCGGAATAGAGAATTGTGTAGGAGTGGCTAGGGGTCTGCCTAAACATCTTAAGGAGGGGCCCCTAGATTCTGAGATCTTCAAGAACTGCAGCACTAGGATGACCTCATCCCTTGCAGCGGTCACGACAACACAGCGCACACGGCACCCAGTGCATGACGTCACACAGTTGTGCAGCAATGAGTCACTCATACGGGTCACCCCTTATCGATCCAAGAACACTGCACGTGGGTCGTCTGCGCAAACCGACCCCAAGAATGTTTTTTTTTTTTTTTGCACATGCAGTCAGTTTTTCCACAAATCTTTCTCCTTCGAGTTTTTGTGTGATTAACATCAACATTGCTATCTTTGCGCACCGTGTTTATGAAATATGCATGAAAAATGGCTGCCTTCTGGAGGCAGGAACTGACTCAGGAGTTAGGATGAAAACGCCTGTCGTGGTTCAGTGTCAGATGACATGCATTGTGACTGCAATGCTTTGTCATCGTGACCTCGTCAGCTTGCTTTTTTCCGTTAAAGGGTCCCCAGCAGCCATACTTCATCGTGCGCTACATAGGAATGCAGACAGAGAGAGAGAGAGAGAGAGAGAGAGAGAGAGAGAGAGAGAGAGAGAGAGAGAGAGAGAGAGAGAGAGAGAGAGAGAGAGAGAGAGAGAGAGAGAGAGAGAGACTTTGACTTTATTTTTGGCGGACGGCCCATTAGAATGAAACACTAAGCACATGATTATATATTCATCCGAATAAGTTGAGAGAGAGAGAGAGAGAGAGAGAGAGAGAGAGAGAGAGAGAGAGAGAGAGAGAGAGAGAGAGAGAGACTTTGACTTTATTTTCGACGGACGGCCCATTAGAATAAAACACTAAGCACACGATTATATATTCATCCGAATAAGTTTGAGAGAGAGAGAGAGAGAGAGAGAGAGAGAGAGAGAGAGAGAGACTTTGACTTTATTTTCGACGGACGGCCCATTAGAATAAAACATTAATACACGATTATATATTCATCCGAATAAGTTGAGAGAGAGACAGACACACACACAGACACACAGACAGACACACAGACAGACATACAGACAGACAGACAGACAGACAGACAGACAGACAGACAGACAGACAGACAGACAGACAGACAGACAGACAGACAGACAGACAGACAGACAGACAGACAGACAGACAGACAGACAGACAGACAGACAGACAGACAGACAGACAGACAGAGAGGCTTTGACTTTATTTTCGGCGGACGGCCCATTAGAATAAAACATTATGTACACGATTATATATTCATCCGATTAAGTTGAGAGAGAGAGAGAGAGAGAGAGAGAGAGAGAGAGAGAGAGAGAGAGAGAGAGAGAGAGATTGACATTGTTGAGGCTGACGATCCTTCTCCTTTTTAAAAAGTTCACTCAAGCATGGATGTTACAGGTCAACTTCTTAACCGAGTCGGAAGTTTAGTTCACCAGGTAATTCAAGTTCGCTGTATATTGTATAAAGCAGTCTGTAGATGGTTGAGCTTTGTTAGTACAACATCACATTAAAATACAGCTTGTAGTCACAGCAGACTATTCGTAGCCAGAATAAGTCTTCTCACCTCCAATGCATGTTCCGTCTACCTGGAGACTGCTCTGATTTCTCCATACGCAATTTATGCGCATATTGTAACGTGCACTGCACCATCATGGATTTGTCTACTGCCACTCCCCACCCTCCACCGCTTCGTCCATTAGTTGTGCCACACTTCCATATCTTAATTTTGCACATGCTTGAAAATATACATATTTATAAAGTCGTTATATACATAGCAGCGCAATAGAAAATGACGTTTTTCCTCAGTTTTACTACCGAATGGATAGACTTTTTCAGAGTATTGATCTGTACATCTCACGTTTGTTCTGAGAGCTTTGTTCCCGAGGCGAAAACGTTTAAATGCATCCCTGAACTGTTTTCTGTTCATAAATTTCAGATAGCTTTCACGTCGTAACATCAGTTTGAAGAACTACCAAAGCAATTTTTGAGTTCCAATCTTGTGGGTAACAATCAAATGGTCTCTGAGTATTCGGGGGGGAAAAGAGGAAAGTTATCGTTGCTAGCGCCGCCAATCATCCACACGTATGTGTAACCGAGTTTACTTTCAACGTAGCTCAATTGGTCTTGTCCAGCTAAGCTTTCCATTGACCTGCTCTCTTTGTAACATTAGTCAGGCTTGCTTTGGCTGCCTGTCCACAGGCTTTTAAAACCATCGTAGCCTGTATTTCACCGCCCATACAATGCGTTTTTTCAGAGGGTATAGGACATTGTCACTTCTGAAACGGAAATTCAGCCCGAGTTTTGTCCCTTTACTTCCACTAGTTCCGGTAGACTGGTAAAAATAGAAGCTCACGGGATGATCGCTAGATCGTGGCAAAAGGATAAAGGATGACATGAAAAAGCATGCAAAAAAAGATTAAATTAGATTTTTAAAAAACGTATTCGGGAAAATAGTCCATATTAGACTGTTTTAACGTATACTTTTCTGCACAAAACCCACATAATCTAAGTAAAACAAACCTCACCGTACGTACTTAGCCTTGCTAGCAGACGAAACGCGATCGAAACCATAGTCATTTACGCCGCAGGGGGGGGACGACTACCGAGGCTAGTGTGAATTATAATGTTTCCTTGTAAAAGCTCGAATGAGTTAGTCAGCAGATAACTGTTTTAGTTCTTTGGCTTGAATTGACAATTTGTTTCGTTTCCCCTGGTCTGGCGGAGGACCGAAAATTCACTATCTTCCAGTCGATCAACTTGCGCGCACTCGGTGTTATGTATCACTTCACGTCAGTTCAGCTTGTGGACGAATGATATTAACCGGATATTTTAGTTTGTTCGGGGTAGACCACCCGCCACTAATGTATAAATAGTGCCTTTGGATTATCCAATTGTTTAGTTAATTATTGTCGGATCAGATAGCGAAACGAAAGCAACTTAAACGAGCTTAGGAGCAGCGCTTACGTTTGATTCGGCAACTGCAGTCGAATTCGATCGGCCAATCGATGTCTGACATCACACTTTGAGATTTCAATAACTTCATGAAGTTGCAGTAGTTGCTTGTTTGCTGGAATACCATGTCGGATCAGATAGGAAAACGATCACTCGTGCATTGAGTTTTGATGCGAGACCACGACACTCCCCGCAGGAGTGTTTTGTTTGCGTTGTAAAGTTTGAATACTAGCTGTAAGTGTAAAAATGGTCAGTTATTAATATAATCGGTGATTTTAGTTGTAATGAAACTTTTTGTGTGTTTTAATGCCATTTTCTTGTCATCATCGACCCGATCTTACAAGTTAGGCCTATACATTACGCCGTGGGGGCAAGTTGATCACTCATCCACTCGATGATACTGATAGTGAATTTTCGGTCCTCGCCAGACCAGGGAAACGAAATTGTCAATTCAAGTCAGAACTAAACAGTTATCTGCTGCTACTCATTCGAGCTTTACATGACACAGTACTGTTTTCCACCCCCACATACATGTACTTTGAGCGATCTAGCAAAGATCTAGTATTCAGAGCAGACGCTTCGAGAATCGACCGGAACTAGGTGGTTCTACCTAACGCGTTGTTTTTCGACAGAGAGCGCCGAGGATAACTCCTGCAGGGTACGTTAATGAGAATGTCCTATATACACCCAATTTATCGCAACACATAGTATTGGAGGAGTAAATGTCAACATTTTTATACCGCTTATATGCAAACAAGTGACCCCTTTCTAAACATTGTCTTCTCTTTAGTCCCCACAACTCCGAGTGACACAGCAGGGACGGCTTCACCTGGGATTCGGGAAAAGCTGCTTGTGTTGAGAGTTAAGGCCAAGCCACACAAGAAGCAACTGCACTGCTTTCCTTCAAAGCAAAGCCAAAAGCCTGACGTTTCGGCGTGCTTCCCGTGTGTCATGCCCCGAGTCAAGGCAGGTCTGCTTTGCTTCAACGGTGCTTCGCTCGTGCTTTGTACTTTTCAACATGTTCTAAAGCGCGAAGCGTGCTTCGCAGTGCTTGTGTCACGAGTCAATCAAATGGTGCTGTGATGTTTGACAAAATGGCAGACTTTCTTGTCTCTTAGATTTTTTGTTGAGAAAACTACAACAAACGATTACATATTGGAAAAAACTATTGTCATATTTGGAATCTGTGCGTCGAAACTGAGCAACCACTTCAAATAGAGACACCTTTTATCATATATCTTTGGATATCTCGAATGTGGATCAAATGCAGGAATTGACGCAGCGACAGCAACACGGACGCAGTGGCTGTGCGGGCGACGGGACCTCTCTCGGCTCTTTCAGGAGAGCACACTACTCGGTTAAATGAACTAATTCAAGAGCATGAACGCCTTTGGCTTTTGTCGTCTTCTCGCAATGGCCGCAAGGAGAGTTGGAATAATAACATACATCATCATCGCTGCTGGTATCGCGATATGATGAATAAACGGGGAATGACTCCCGATATACTGTGTTTCGAAGTCTGCTTCGCAAGGTATTGTTTCACGTGTGGCATACTCCGAAGCAAAACGTGCTTTGATGCAAAACGAGCCGAAACAGATTTTGGTTTTGCTTCGAAGCAAAGCAGTGTTTTCTGCTTCCCGTGTGGCTTGGCCTTTCCTCTAAGTCGTGGACTGCAGGCGACGCGTGGAACTGGACCCAAACACCGGCGGTAAGTGAGAAGTCGCCTTGAAACACGGGGCGAGTGCAAATGCAAGTTTTCCACTTAACAGTTACATCAGGCATAAAACAAAAAACACAACTGAACTGTACAGGGTAAAATGTCAACTGCGTTGAGAGCGTTAAGACTCTCCTCACAGATTTTAGTTATAGAACAGTCTCATTCTTGGCCCTCACCACTTGAGTGTCCAGGGCGTTAGCTACAGACGGCTTGGTTGTGATTATAAAACCGAGGTATTCATACTGGTTATCAATTACCTTTAGTTCTGTACCCCCCAAGTTCGATCTTTTGCCTCAGACCAGGAATCCACTCTTTCGATATGCAATTTCTTTCGTTTTCTCAGTGTTTATGGCTGGGCCAAGTTCTCCAGATACACAATAGTAATTGTCTATTTGGCGTTGCAAGCCTGCTGGTATTGTAGAGAGTAATGAAATATTTGCAAAGAAAAGTGAAAAGTTCTCCATCTACCCAGGCATTAGCTGCTCAGGATGGCGACTATGTCTACGGATGTACTCTGCAATGCATTCCATATTATAGGGAGGAAAATCGTCGGAGACTCAACTGCCCCCTGCTTCATACTGACAGGACAATCAAAAGGATTAGACAAGGCCCCGTCCCAGCATACTCAAGCTTGTTCGTGTGAGTATAAAGCTTTAAGCATGCTCATGAATTTCAGTTATCAAACCTGATTATATCGGAACAATTTGTATGTGGTAATTTATGCCCACTGAACCAAAAGCCTTTCGGTAGTCAATAGCAGTTGCATACAGTTTTTCTCGTCTGCCTCCGTCCTAGTGTTTGACAGCAATACAATGAGGTGTGAACACATGGTCAATAGTTGATTGGTCCTTTCGGAAGTCTGCTGTTCAATTCAAAACATGTTGTTTTCCTCTGCCCAGACGATTTGTCAGGACAGATATGAAAGCCTCACTGACATTGCAAAGTAAGGATCTACCTATGTACTTACCAGTATCTAATCATCATTGCCTTTGTGTAGCTTTGACATACGCTGCCTTTTAGAAACGTCTATAGTACACGATTTCGATTTGAGCGTTCTTCTAGATGATTATGTGATACTTCATTCTTCAGGAGTCGAACTTGCCCACCATAATTGAAGATCCTATTACACCCGCTAGAGAGGGCAGTATTCGCACAGTCACCTATTTCCAAAGGCATTTAACTCAACATTTTATCACACGCGCGCGCGCATGCGCTCACGCGGGTACAAATGTACACATGTATGCGCACATTCGCGTAAACTGCATGGACAAGTACACACGCAAACAACATGAACAATAAAGTAAAGATAACAAATAATCATGCAGATACATAAAACTGGTTTATGAACAGAAAATACATACACACACACGCACACACGCACACACACACAAACACAAACACACACGAACGCACGCATATATATATATACACACATACACATACACACATATACACACATATTTGCACATTCACATACATACACAAACATGCACACACATACACACGCATACACATACATACACATACACACATATATATGTACACATGCACACACACGCACACAAACAAACACACACACGCACATATTCACAAATATACATGTATACATGCACACACACGCACACATATACACTCACATATACACACACACAGAGACACAGACACACACAAACACTTACACATACGCAAACACGCATGCACGAACGGTACGACAACAACCACCACTACCATGGCCATTATAACCACCACAGCACTTCAAGAGTTTCAATATTTCTAATGGTATTCTTGTCGCCATTATGAAGAAACGAAACTCTGTAAGCATAGAAAATTTAAGTACATCCATCACCCTTGGCTAAGCACAGCGATATCTATTCAGGACTTTGTTTTCAGTTGGCTATGAATACATTTCGGCCTCTGCAATTTATGTGCGAGCATGTATGGAGTGTGATTTGACCTACTTGAGATGTAAACACAACACAAAGAGGGCTTTATTTCCATCCGCTTCAATAAGATAGACATTTCCGTCTTTAGAGGAATGCAAACGGATCATGTAAAGCGTGACAAATTTGCATTAATTGGCTTGCGAAAGTCTTTCCATGCAGTGCCAACGAACCAAGAACTAAATCAATGTGAAGCTTTTCAAAACAGACGCTTTTGTATAAAAAGAACATTTTGCCTTCATAGTCAATGCTGATATATTTTTGTATAAGAGCAACCCAGCCCGATGAAGGGCACAGAAAAAGATAACAATATCACTACATCAAGTCTATAAATAGGTCCTACGAAACAAAGTCTATCAATAAGTCAAACGAACCATGGTTTATAAATAAATCCACGAACTAGTTACTTTCACTTTTCAGTTTCGTTTTCATCGGTGAATTCCTTCCATAAATACTTGCATCACTTGTGCTCAGCTTTTCCGCATGCCTAGCCTTACCCGAAAGACCCGGACCTGTTTCCTATCAGGGGTCAAGGTCGAAGGAGGAAGCAACGCCAATAATCTGCACTTGTTTACGAGCCTCGTTCTTATCTGAGCTCTTCTCACAGGGAGACAAAAAGAGTTCAGTGGGGTGCGACCCCTCTGAGTTCACCACCAGAGGGCAGCCCCTCTCTCACCTTGGGCAAAGACTTTGCCTTGGGTCAGCCGGGGCCCAGCAGATCCTGAAAAGGAAGCGCAATTTGAATGAGAAAAGTGCGGCGCAGAAAGATTTCTCCGAACTGAGAGCTCCATATTTTGAAGCAAGTTCTAGTACAAACAACATCGCTTTTCGGAGGGGAAAAAAGAGCACAGCGATATCTATTCAGGACTTTGTTTTCAGTTGGCTATGAATACATTTCGGCCTCTGCAATTTATGTGCGAGCATGTATGGAGTGTGATTTGACCTACTTGAGATGTAAACACAACACAAAGAGGGCTTTATTTCCATCCGCTTCAATAAGATAGACATTTCCGTCTTTAGAGGAATGCAAACGGATCATGTGAAGCGTGACAAATTTGCATTAATGGGCTTGCGAAAGTCTTTTCATGCTGTGCCAACGAACCAAGAACTAAATCAATGTGAAGCTTTTCAAAACAGACGCTTTTGTATAAAAAGAACATTTTGCCTTCATAGTCAATGCTGATATATTTTTGTATAACTCAAGAGCAACCCAGCCCAATGAAGGGCACAGAAAAAGATAACAATATCACCACATGAAGTCTATAAATAAGTCCTACGAAACAAAGTCTATAAATAAGTCATACAAACCATAGTTTATAAATAAGTCCACGAACTAGTTACTTTCAGTTTCGTTTTCATCGGTGACTTCCTTCCGTAAATATTTGTATCACTTGTGCTCAGCTTTTCCGCATGCCTAGTCTTATCCGGATGTTCTGCAGCATTCCAGCTCTGACAGACTTTCGCGAGCTAAATGTCCGATTCTGCTGCATGTATTTGCAAATCGTTTCTGTTTTTGGCAATATGTGTTGTTGCAACGTAAATCATATTAGTTGTTATTTTCGGATTTCTTCAAATACAATTTTATATCCTGGATTTCTCATTCATGAGAAAAGAGTGGTTGGAGGGAGAATGGGGGCATTAGTAGTGGTGATTCTGGTAGTGGTGGTGGTGGCGGCGGCGGCGGCGGTGGTGGTGGTGGTGACGATGCTGGTGGTGGTGGTGGTGGCGATGCTGGTGGTGGGAGTGGTGGCAGTGGGGTGATAGTGGTGATGGAAGTGAAAGCGGTTGTTATTATTGTGGTGGTGGTGGTAGTGGCGGTGCATCTGCTTCTGGTACTGATGGCGATTGTGCTGGGGATGATAACCATGTTAATGATTGTGGCAGTGGTGAGAGCACTGCTGGTGATGGTAGTGGTGGTGGTAGTGGTGATGGTGGTGGTGGTGATAGTGTGGTTGTGGTGATGGTGGTGGTGATGATGGTGAAGATGGTGATGGTGTTAGAGTGGTGATGGTCGTTGTCACGGTGGCATGATGATGAGGATGATGGCATCACGATTATCAGTGTGACAGCAGCAGCGCTGGCTATATTGTCTGTTTGTTTGCCTTCCGTCTTTGTCAATCAGCGTACTTCCTGATGGAGTGCTAGGACAAAGAGTCATTCTCAACTCAGGATGTGAAGCGCTGCTCCTTTCAGATAGAGAGGTTTTCGTGTTGAAATTGTGGCCTTCTTATCTTCACTTATTCATCATCTGTCTTTCAGTACCCCTTTCTATCTTCCTTGACCTCTCTCTCTCTCTCTCTCTCTCTCTCTCTCTCTGTGTGTGTGTATGTGTGTGTGTGTGTGTGAGTGTTTCTGTGCCCCCCCCCCCTCTCTCTCTCTCTCTCTCTCTCTCTCTCTCTCTCTTTGTTATGGGATACTGACAGAGCCGCTCACGCCAGGCGTTTGAATCTGTCACGTGATCAGGGCACGTTCTAATTCTGTCCGAGCCCGGCGGGGCCGAAAGACCCGGACCTTTCCTATCAGGGGTCAAGGTCGAAGGAGGAAGCAACGCCAATAATCTGCACTTGTCTAAGAGCCTCGTTCTCATCTGAGCTCTTCTCACAGGGAGACAAAAAGAGTTCAGCGCGGTGCGACCCCTCTGAGTTCTCCACCAGAGGGCAGCCTCTCTCTCACCTTGAGTCAGCCGGGGCCCAGCAGATCCTGAAAAGGAAGCGCAATTTGAATGAGAAAAGTGCGGCGCAGAAAGATTCCTCCGAACTGAGAACTCCATATTTTGAAGCACGTTATAGTACAAACAACAACCCTTTTCGGAGGAAAAAAAGAACTGTCAGACCTGACAAAGACAGGTAATAATGACTACGGTGGTTTAGGAATAGATTCTTAAATGTAAACTGAGTTTGCAAGATGCTCACAAATGGATTGCCGAGTATGAAATTGTAAGTACGGAGATGTTACAAAATATGTTTCAGCTATAATCTTCTCCTCCCCTTCCTCCTCCTCCTCCCCCTCCTGCCTGTCCTTCTCCTCTCCCTCCCCCCCCCAGCCCCGCCCCTTCTTCCTCCTCATCCCCCGCCCCTTCCTCCTCCTCCTCCTCCTCCTCCTCCTCCTCCTCCTCCTCCTCCTCCTCCTCCTTCCCTTCCTCCTCCTCCTCCTCCTCCTCCTCCTCCTCCTCCTCCTCCTCCTCCTCCTCCTCCTCCTCCTCCTCCTCCTCCTCCTCCTCCTCCTCCTCCTCCTCCTTCTCCTCCCCCCTTCCTCCTCCTCCTCCTCCTTCTCCTCCCCCCTTCCTCCTCCTCCTCCTCCTCCTCTTCCTCCTCCTCCCCCTCCCCCCCCCCCAACCCCGCCCCTTCTCCCTCCTCATCCCCCGCCCCTTCCTCCTCCTTCTCCTCCTCCTCCTCCTCCTCCTCCTCCTCCTCCTCCTCCTCCTCCTCCTCCTCCTCCTCCTCCCTCCTCCCTCCTCTTTCCTCCTCCTTCTTCCTCCTCCTCTCCATTCTCCTCTTCTCCACCTCCATCCTCCTCCTTTCCATCCCCATCCTCCTCGACATCCTTCTCCTCCTCCTCCTCCTCCATCCTCCTCCTCCTCCTCCTCCTCCTCCTCCTCCTCCTCCTCCTCCTCCTCCTCCTCCTCCTCCTTCTCCTCCTCCTCCTCCTCCGTCCTCCTCCGTCCTCCTCCGTCCTCCTCCTCCTCCTCCCCTTCCTCCTCCTCCTCTTCCTCCTCCTCTTCCTCCTCCTCTTCCTCCTCCTCCTTCTCTTCCTCTTCCGCTTCCTCCTCCTCCTCCTCCTCCTCCTCCTCCTCCTCTTCCTTCTCCTCCTCCTCCTCCTCCTCCTCCTCCTCCTCCTCCTCCTCCTCCTCCTCCTCCTCCTCCTCCTCCTTCTCCTCATCTCCATCCCCATCCTCCTCCTCTCCATCCCCATCCTCCTCCACATCCTCCTCCACATCCTCCTCCTCCTCCTCCTTCTCCTCCTCCTCCTTCTCCTCCACATCCTCCTCCACATCCTCCTCCTTTTCCTCCTCCTCCTCCTCCTCCTCCTCCTCCATATTCTCTTACTCCTCCTACTCCTACTCCTCGGCGGCAGCAGCAGCAGCAACTTATTGCAGCTCTAATCCCACTCCTGCTCCTTTTTATCATCCTCTTCTTATCTTCGTCCCCTGCTGCTGCTGTCGTTATTTATGATTATTACAATGTTGCTGCTATTATAGCGACGTTTGCTTGAATTCCAGTGTGGTAGTATATCGAATTAGGGCACACATTCTTGAGAGGATTTCAAGTTTTCACATGCTTTTTAGTCAGTGATGACTGGAAAGGCGAAGGATGCATGGTGATGTTACACATTACTTGCATACACAAGCGTCACGCCACTATCACTACGCACACAACACACACTGCCACCAGCACCACCACCTCCTCCTCCATTCAAGAACAGAGGGAAATCCAGCATGTTTGCATATTCAATTTGATTAGTGTGGATTCTTGCATGTATATAGCCTGTGTATCCAAATCGAGAAAGGTTCATGCTTTGACAGAAACACGGAGCACAAATGCCCCATTTCCCGACATTCGCCTGAACATTTTTGGGGAGGGGGTGGGGCTGCTGAAAGGGGGTGGGATGGGGGGTTAGGGGGAGTGGCCTCGCAAGGGAAAACTACGCATGGCTTCCAGACTGACATTTCAAGGGATAGCCTCGGCAGAAATTGGTGTTAAATGACATCAGAATGTGCTCCTTGCCCTTCTTCGGAGATTTTTCACTACCCTCCTCACGCTTCCCCCAGGGATTGAATCAGACGCGAGGGGTAGAGATTCAAGAAATGCCAAACTCAAGGACACAAAATTTGATGGGCTTCGAGCCCTTAGTCACACACAACTTGATGGATTTCAAGCCCTTAGCCATACAACATCTTCCTCGTGCTAATGGCAGTTGTTATCTAAAACAGAGTGGTGGGGTATAGGTATATGAAAAAAAAAGATTAAGAGTACACGGTCGCATGATGGAAAAACACAGAGCAGTTTCTCTCAAAAAGGAAAAAAACCCATCTTTTTTTGAGAGTTATTCTGGTTTCGATATTGCGGATGCAAACTGAATAAGGAAGACAAAGATTTGCACAGGTTTTTATTAAAATGTTTGAAACATGTGAACACAAAGAGGAGAGAGAGTTAGGCAGGGAAGTCAGGGATGCGGACCAGATCTTGCAAAATACCTCGGTGCCATCATCAACAGAGAGGGCACAAGACCCAAGAAACTAGACCGGGCTCACCACTGCACTTTCCTCTATGTCAAAGTCGGCAAGAGTGTGGAGAAGCCACGACATCAGGCTTCACACGAAGGTCAAATTCTATTAGCCCTTGTAACATCTATCGCCTTGTACGGATGCAAGACGTGGCCCCCGACAACAGAGACAGAGCGCCGCATTCAGGCTCTTGGGATGACGTGCCTCAGGAGGATCTTAAGCATTTCCTACAGAGCTCAAAACCAATGATTTTGTCTGGCAGACTGCATCGTTGCATACCAATCCATTCCTTTAGCTGGTTAATAGGTCGTGGAGCATGCGCAAATGCTACGAAAATCTCCTTTGATCTGTCAATGGCTCTGCTTCCTTGAAATGTTTTGTCTAATATCTGTATATGATTTAATTTCCAAAATGCACCACACTCACGACATTCGGACATGCACACTGCTCTGAAAAAATTCTGTAATCTCATTCCAGAGTTTTGATCCAATTTTTACAAGTTCGATGACCTGCCTTCCTTGGTATCTTCTGTGGAATACGCAAGAGAAACTTTAGTACTGATTTTAGCTCTCTGGATGGTGTGTGACTGTTCGTTAGGTGTAACAGGTATCCACAAGTATCTCACTATGTGACAATTGTCCACATCACTTCACGCAGGCTGGGTCACAAACAAACTCCAAAGCTTCGAGATTATCATCGGTGAGAGGGACTACATATACTTGAATGTGCTTATCGTAAATATAGAGTGGCTCAACGCTGAGACTTTGTCAGTTGAATACTGGCGTGGATTTGTCAAGCTCGAAGAGCAAATCGCACGACAGACTTAAAGAAGTTAGCATGTGTCATGTGACTAGATGACTGATATCACCGTTTCGAGTCTACTACGCTAAAGACCTTCACACGCTTGGCAAGATTTCTGGCAACTACGCTTTTTCCGTTGGAAATACTGCACACGCAAGTGGCAGAAAATTTTGGAACATCCTCTAACGTGGCAGTTCTGGCGGCAATGCCATTTTCATTGGAAACATCGCGCTTGCAAGTCACAGGAACAGGGTTGTGTCGGGTTGCCGCCAAATAGGAACACGTTCTATTTTTTCATGTCCACAAGATTGTCCTCCAACAACCAATCAGATGGGTTGTTGCTTGTGCCGTAGTGGTAGAGTTGTGACCATCCACTTATCCTAATGGTGGCCTACCGTCGCTCGATTCGAAACTTCTGTGGC